>CM034151.1:214418097-214454595 GCA_019776745.2 Taxus chinensis
GTATTGAAATTCCTCTATTGAGCTACTTCTCATTGATGTCAGTAGAAGGACACTTTTGGTAAATGCACATAGGCTAAAACTTTATATGAAGCCTCCTACTAGGGATGAATTCTTGAAGTAGATTGAAGCAGACAAAGAATTTGATCATATGGAAGAACCTAGTTCTTCCAAAATGATCAAATAATCAGATGCATGGATCCAAAATAAAGGGAAGAGAATGAAAACCAACAAATAGCGTTATCTTCCCCAAAAAAAAGGAAGAATTTTTTTTTAAAAAAATTAAAAAAAAAAAGAAAAAAAAGGAAAGGAATGAAAACAAGTAAATGGTGTTCTCTTCCCCCCAAAAAAATATCTCTCAAAGATCAATTGAAAACCAGCAATGGTGGTTGGTCTCCTCAATAAATGGCTAATGTAAAATAAAAAGAATTTGTTTGAATTACAGTTTTCTTTTCTAACCGTTTTTCATCATCACAGAGGGATTACATTAGCAAAGGACAATAATTATGTCTTGAAGTTATTAAAGGTTAAATTAAAAGCTCGCATGTGTGACTAGAATTGTTTTAAAAAGTCAGTATAATGAGTCATGTATTGTGCATTACGATTAAAAGAAAGTAATCATGAGGGTGATGTTGATGGAATAAGAAAGTGGTGACATATTTGTAATTATCTATCATTTGAGCAGAATAAATGAAGTTGAGAAGCATTTACAGGAGAATTTTAAAGAAGAAGCAGAAGATGTGTATTTGAATTCTACAGCTAAACCCATCAATTCTGTAGATAAACACAATAGTTCCATAGCTAAACACAATAGTTTCGTAGCTAAACACAATATTTCCGCAACTAAATCCAGTAGTTCTACAGCTAATTCTGAAGTTGAAGAAAGAATAATTTGAATCGTCCTCTTTTCCATGGGGATTAAAAATAAGTCAGAGCCAGAATATGATACCTAAGTTCTAGCAAATGAAGAAGTGACAACCCTTTTTGGATGATCAAGGTGGCTGGAGTTCCTGAAAAATTTCTCGAGGTACAATGACAAATTGGTTTAAGGGAATTCATTATAAATTTTAGAATAATCCAGAACTAAAATTAAAAGCATTGTAATTCCTTTTACTGTCAATGTAATGAGTAATGTTGTCTGGAACACCAATTGTGCATGTCCCCAAATCCTTTCAAGGGAACCCTTAAAGATCTGGTGTAAACCTTGATACAAAAGGGGGAAACTAAGCCCCAATATATCTATAACACCGAGAAAATCATCAAGGGGATTAGAAAGGTTAGCTTGCTCAAACCCTTTGACAGGGTCGCATTTTGGGTAGTTAAGTATTTAATTTGGGATGGTTAATTTGGGACTATGGGAAGAGAAGTCCTTAAGATGTTAATATATCTTAGGTATGGGAATTCAAAACCAAAATATATAGTAAATCTTCCATGATTCCTTTTTTACTCCATCCAAATAATGGGTCAGAGGTATTTCTGGGGAGTTGGAACAATCAGACATCATGGGTTAATCCATTTGGTATGCCAGCACCATTTTCTTTCAAAGAAAAATGGAGAAGAAATATGGGAAAAGTTTCTTAACAAGTTAAAGAAAAACCCTGATATTATTATGAGGGGAATGAAAACCCCTTTTTCTCCTATAATTAATTTTGAAATTGATGCCCCTGTAGAGGAAAAGAAGGAAATAGGTGGGCGTAATGTACCAAAAAGAAGGAGATCTGAAAGAAGGATTAAAGCTACAAAACCTACTGTGCCTGTCAAAGAAACTACTTCCTCTGCAATAGTACCAAGAGAATAATATCTATCTTTAACAGTGATAGTTCACCTAAGCTAGAGCTTGAAGTGAAATTCATAAGAAGCTCTAGGAGGAAACCCATTTCCAAACATTTTGAAGCTCCTGAAAGAAGAAGAATTCATAATAGGTCTTGGGAAATTCCAGAGGAGATGGAAGAACAGGATGGGTTGGGAAAAGAAGTTGTTGATATTTTGGGTAGCATGGCCATGAATCCTCTTCGACCAAGAAAAAAAAAGGTGGAGAAGGAAGATGAAAGATTTGAAGAACAGGCTTTTCAAGAGTTAGGTGAATCAACAACACTGTCACATGAAGAAGAGGAATTAACATCTTGGAAATAGAAAGGGAAATCCCCTTTCGTAGAAGAGGAATGCTCATTTCCCAATGAAATTTTAGAAAAGGAGGAAAAACAACACTTAAAACAAACTCTATTTTTTTCCACAGCAGAACTCATCATCAGAGAGAAAGACAAGGAATTAAACTTCCTCAAACTAAAATTAGAACAAAGGGAAATTCTCATTAAGAAACTAACAAATCAGCTCACAAATAGGATTGAAGAATTGACAATGGTCAAACAAAAAATGATGGAAAAATAAGAAGAATGTCAAATTTTCAGAAGACCAAGTGTTATGTCGACAATATCTGCACAGACTGAACTGACTTACTAGCCACTCAAGCAGTTATGGGATGATACCTACAGGGAGCTTAATGAATTTAAAACATCAAATGAGGACCTGGGAAACAAGATGGAAGAAAAGAAAAAATCTTCAAAGAGGAAGAAGACAAATTTAAATGTCTTGTAAAAAAACAAATGGTTTGCATAATGAGTGAAAAGTTACTCACATGTACGAGACCTTCTCCTGCATATAATGTCTTTTTGGAAGAACAATTTATTTGCTAGCAGCTGTCAATAATTTCATTTGGCCTTCCATTTGAAATAAAAAATGAATCTGAGTTCATGACAACCTATTCCTCAGCTAGCGCAGAGCAGAAAAATCTTCTCTGTGAATTCTATCTCTGTAATCTTATGCTGGAAAAGAACACAGGCTTCATGATAAATTTTTATGTAGGGGAAAGCCAGCTAAATGCATTTTTTTCTGTTCTTCAAAATCATATTGCATGGAAAGAGAGGGATTATGAGCATATATTAAAAGCTAGTTCATCTGGTTTTTGCATGAGGGCTCACTATGGTAAACCATCTTTCTTTGCTATAAAATTCAGATCCCATGCCTTTGATGGTCGTTTCAAGGCACATTTTCTAGCTAGTTTACAAAAAATTGTTGATTCCTTCACCTATTATGAGGAGGAAAACTTTGAAGATATTTATGATGGATATTTGAAAAGATGGAAGTTTCTCACACTTGCATCGAGAAGAAGACACGTGATATATCCCACAAACTTAATATGGAACCTAAAAAGATCTAAATTGTTGTGTACACTAATCCCTCAGGTCAATGAAAACGTAGGGGAATAGAGATGGGAATGAGAAGAAGGCATCCCCTTCTTCTCACTCCCATGTCTCAATGGAAAAACAAAGAGCCTCAAGATCCCACTCAATTTGAGGAATGGTAGAGGAAAGTAGAAGCATAATCAGGGTATAGTACTTCTGAAATAAAACATTGGGATATTCAGCTTCAACCCTTTGACCTGAGTAGTCAATTAGAATGCATAATACACAACCCAAGATTTGAAGAGTAAATTTTGTAAGGGGACTTACAAATAAGTAAGTACGAAAAGATGATAAGGAAAAAATATGTCTTATTAATGCATAATAAATGATCTTGTTTTACTCTCCTTTTTTTATCAAGTTTGACTACATTTTGTGACTTTTGTTTGATCTAATGTAAGTTAGGATGTAATTTTCCATATTTTGGTAAATTTAGTTCTAAAGTTTAAAATATTTGTAATTCCTAACAAAGTGTGTGGAAATTCAGTTTTTTTAATAAATAAGTTCATAATCGGTCAGAAGAACGAAGTATGAAGTGATCAACATGTTTTTAGGATCCTTTTATTCAATACAACTTAGTTCCATAACTTCTAGACTTAGTTCCGAGAATCCATCACACATTCTATGAGCTCTATCACTTAGTTTCAAAAATTTTGTATTTAGTTCCGGAACTCCAGTACTTAGTTCTGGAACTCTGGCACTTAGTTTCAGAACTCTTGTTTTTAGCTTCGAAACTTTCACAGTTAGATCTAGAATAGTCCCCTTTAGTTACAGAACTTCTCCAAAGTTCCTGAACTAATGGGCATCTATTTATTTTGATGATATCCATTTATATAGCAATCAATGAGGCTTTCAATCAGGATTAGATCAAAAGATTTCTGATTCTTCATACTTGAAGATCTAGGGATAACTTATCGGACAACTGTACGTCCAAAAAGGTTCGAAATTTAACATCTATTTTGGGCATAATTCAGTTTCATCTGAATCGGTAGAACAACTATGGTTGTAAATGCATCTTTTAATGAAATATATACATAAATATCTGTAGATATATTGAGAATATAACATATACACACAGTTGCATTGAGTTAGAGATATAGAAAGATACAATACAATTTTGTAAGACAAAATATTTCAACAATAAAATAGACAGTTCATTTCGAGAGAATATTACTTTGTCAAATCCTGATTCAAGGTGGAGCAAGGGCCCATTCCTCCAAGAACCAATATCCTCATTTTATTGGTATTTATATTTCAAAAGAAAATAGTGTAGATCTATTAATTTTGTAAATGATTTTGATTCTTTAAGTTAAACGCTGTTGCATACTTGTCCCTGTGGGTTTTATAGACTAGATTTTTATTTCCTTGCAAGATTTTCACAACATTTTTGACCGTGTGTTTATTTCCAAGAAAAGTGTGTTTACTTCTGCATCGTGTGTTTATTTTCAAAAATTTATTTACTTCTGTATGTGTGTTTATTTCCAACAATTTATTCCAATAATGAGTGTTTATTTCAGTAAGTTTCTTACAACATAGAGATAATAAGGCTTTAGCCATGGAATCCTAAGGAAACTGAAAAAAAAAACCTAGAAAATAAAATAAAAAATACCTACAAACAATTACTAGATTACTAGGATTTTCTTGTTGCATATAGCTTTAGACATGCCCCGTATTTGAATATGACATCAACAAAGAGTTGATTAAATGAAGGGAATAATGACACCCATCAGTAATCATCTGTAAGTATATAGAATGAATTGATATTATTAAGTGTGGAGCTTAATTGCTTCACAAGAAACTTGTTTTTACATGTTGGTGGTTTTGACAATGACCAAAACCAGTTAGGAGGTAACTGACATTAGTTAGGAAGTGACCGACATTAGTTAGGTGGTAACCGACATCGGTCACGTGTGTAACGGTGATTTGTTTTTTAAACGAGAATTAGAATAAATCTCTTGCTTTAAAGATGATTTATTAATTGTAAAAGCATAGTTATTTGTCGAGAATAGTTATATATGCATGTATGCATTGTATGAGGATATGAGAGAAGAAAATAGCAATTATTTGCATGTAAGTAATCTTCGTGAGAAATAAACAGTAGCTGAGTGAGGGAAAATAAATGAACATCCCGTGAGGTGATGGAAGATAGTAGATATTCATTGTATTTCCTCTGTAAAGAACTAGATAATATTATTGGTCATTTCTTGGTGGATGTAGCCCACCTGGGTGAACCACGTTAAATTTGGTGTTATTTTTCTCTTGTTTATTTTATCTTCTAGCTTATTTTCCACATTCATTGCTTATATGCTTTATCTGATTATACATCTGTGCAACATTGTTATATGGTTTAACCCCAACAACTGGTATCATAGCTCTTTATTTTGGAGGTTTTGTGTGTTCACAGGATTTACTCATAGAGTGTTTTCTGATTGAGTGGGAGAAGAGAAATGGTAGAAGATAGTAACTATTGAGTAGAGAAATTTGACAGTCGTAATTATCAACTAAGGAAGACACAGGTGGAGGATTATTTGTATCAAAAATATTTGTACTTATCGTTGGATGAGCACGGAAAAATAAACACAATGGCTGATGAAGAATGGAAGGTTCTTGACAGAAAATTTCTAGGATCTATAAGATTGATCATGGTAGCATCGATAACTTTTAATTTTACAGATGTAAAAACCACGGTAGATTTGATGAAATCTTTATAAAATTTGTATGAAACTCATAGTTCTTCGAATAAGGTTTATTCGATGAAAAACTTGTTTAATTATCAGATACAAGAAGATGGATCTGTATCCAATCATTTGAATGATTTCCGGTCTATTGTAAATAAATTAAAATCGGTAGAAATTCCATTTGATGACAAAGTGAAAGAAATTTTATTCTTATGCTCTTTGCCAGATAGTTGCGATAACTTGGTAATGGTTGTTAGTAATACAATGAATTCTTCTAAAGGTTTGAAATTTAATGATGTGGTTAGTGTAATCCTTAATGAGGAAATACATAGGAAAATATCAAGACAAACATCATCTAGAAAAGCTTTAACTGTAGAAAGTAGGGGAAGATCTAAATAGAGATCATCAAAGAAAAAGAAGAATGGGAGATCAAAGTCAAGGCATGAAAGATATATATCCAAGTACAAAGATTTACTTTTCTGGAAAGAAAGGACACATAAAGGAGTCTTGGTCCAAGGAAAACAAAGAGAATACATAAGAAAAAGGTAAAGAGGAAAATGGTGCAAGTGAAGTAAAGAAAGATTCCATTATTCTCTCACTTTATAATAAATTTGAATATTGGGTTTTAGATTCTGGAGCTTCTTTCCATACTACCCCTGATAAATGTTATTTCATAAATTATGTTTAGGGTGATTTTGGACAACTTTATTTAGGATATGATGAGCCATGCAATATTATTGGTAAAGGCGATGTTTATCTAAAGTTGCAGAATGAAAATCCATGGGTATTGAAGGATGTGAGGCATGTGCCAAGTCTCAAGAGAAATCTAATATCTAGAGGGACACTAGGTGAATTTGGATGCATGGTTACATTCATAACTTACTATTGGAAGGTTACCAAGGAATATCTTGTTGTGGCAAGAGGTAATAAGGTAGGAACTTTATATCTGTCTACCTATGTTACTGATTCCTTTTTTGTGCTATCTACTACAAATTCATATGCAACCATGTGGCATAATAGGATAGGCCATATGAGTGAAAAATGAATGCAAATATTAAAGGGTAAGGGTAAGTTATCAGATTTGAAAAAATTAGATATTGAATTTGTGAGTATTGCATATTTGGAAAGAGGAAGAGAGTGATATTTCTCAAGGTTGGATCAATAAAAAAGGAGCAGAAATTAGAGCTTGTACACTCAAATGTGTAAGGACCAACTTAGGTAGCTTCTATTGGAGGATCCTAATATTATGGGAATTTCAATGATGATGCCACAAGGAAGGTATAGATTTATTGCACTAAGCGTAAATTTGATGTTTTTAAGAATTTTAAAAGGTGGAAAGCCCTTGTAGAAAATGAAACAAACTTAAAATTGAAGTACTTTAGATCTGACAATAGTGGTGAGTACCAAAACAAGGATTTTAATGATTATTTTTTAGATAATGAAATACGAAGAGAAATAATGGTTCCTATAACTCCATAGAAGAATGAAGTTGTATAAAGAATGAATAAAACAATCATGGAACTTGCTAGAAGCATAAGGATACATGCCAACTTACCTTTGAAGTTCTGGAGAGAAGCAGTTGATACAATAATGTACTTGATCAACTGTGGGCCTTTAAGAGAACTGGCTGGTGGAATACCAAAAGAAGCTTGGTTTGGAAAATAGGTAGATTTTTATTTTCTTAGAGTTTTTGGCTCAAAATATTTTGTGCATGTTGATCGAGAAAATAGGAGGAAGTTGGATGCTAAATCTAAGAGATGTACTTTCATTGGTTATGGCTCTGGTGATTTCGTATATCGATTTTTAGATTTATAATATTCTAAGATTGTTAGGAGTTGTGATGTTGATTGAAATGAAAAAATAATGTACAAGGATCCAGTTTTGTTGACTAAACATGAACAGGTTGAGGAGGTTTTAAAGGAAAATACATTTTCACACCTAAAATAGACATCCACATACACTGACGTCGGTTCTACACAAACTGATTTCAGTTAAGCTAACTAGCATTGATAGACATGATCAAGTTAAGAGAAAATATCTATAATAACTGACGTTGGTACTCCTAGAACCGATGTTGGTAAGGAAACCGCATTCAGTCAGTGTGTTCAATGAAGAGTTACAAAAGCCATGGAATTAGGGTAAGAATCTCTAAAGAAAGCCCAAAGGATTTTAACAATCTAATCAATGGACCATGTGATAATAAATGAGTAAGGGTTTCTTCTTTGCATACATTAATTTGAAGTAAATAAGAAAATTGAGCAAATGAAGCTAACCTCTATTCTTTAAAAGCTTGAAATAATGAACCTAAGAGGATATAAGCATTTAGTTGTGTTCTACGAGAAAGATATCTCCCCATTAATGGATTCAAGGCCAATGGTTCTTCCCTTTTACTGCATATTTTTCCTATGAAATACAAAATTAAATGCTACTAACTCAATGGGAGAAAATGAAATGCAATCTAAAGCCTAAACAAAATACTATAATATGTGCTAGGAAGAAGAGAGAATTATTAGAGAATGAGGGAGGGGGTCTAGCCCTATTTATAGTTTTTCATTTGGGAAAATGGGAGATTTGGGTGCATGTGGGACAAATGCCAAAGTCCAAAAAGCACTTTTAGTAAGTCAAAGTGAGGTTTGAATGTGTTTAAAAGAGAATGATCATGGTTAAGACTAGTTAACCATGTTTAGAGGGTAATTAATCTTGCTGAGAGAGAATTTAGGTTTCTGAAGGGCTTCTGGAAGGCTTAATCAATCCAACGAAGTGGATTAATACTCCAGAGAGCTAATAAAGGTGGTAAAGAAGGGAATATTAGCCAAGAAGAGGTTACTATAACCTATTTAGTTAGTTTATAAGAGGAAATACGACCAATAGAGTGTCGTAAGGGGGGAGTTAGATAGATCTAACTGACGAAGTGTCGTACATTTGTAAGGAAGAATAGTTAGTATAATATTAGAAATAATAATACATTGATCAAACTACAGGTGTCTACATTTTCCCCTCTTTGGGGTGATGTAAGCTACGTCACTTCAAAGAAAGTAGACAAACATAAATGAGTAGAAGTTTTTTGAAGGGGTAGAAGAAAAAAATAATATGATGAAGGATGAAGGATGCCCCCTCGAGTGTCGATGGGGTGACAAAGAAACTAGATCGATGATTGAAAAAAAAATAAAACAATAGAAATAAAAGTGCACAGAGAAGATGAGAAACAAGAAAAAAATGGACATTGAGCTATCTACAAATCAATTGCCATCATTATATAATCATCATAATGCTTAGAATCCTCCTCATCAGTCCTTATTAAAATGTGAGCATGCGATGGAAGCGTAAAATGACATGAAAAGTCAAGATACAAGAAACCGTCTTGTGCTAAAAATGACCAACTCCATGCAACATACATGAATGAAATGCAATACGAGAAATAAACAACATCCTCTAACAGGGAAATAAGTACAATCACACACACTTAAACCAACAACGTTCAAGATAGTTACACATATATTTTGTTATCAATATGTATTCCCAAATGTTCTGATAAATGAAAAGGGTGAAGAATGATGCCCCAAGCAAGGTGTATTATACAAGGGGAAAGATGTAAAACACTTGGGTCCAGTGAAAAATGTGCCGAAAGAAAACATTACTAGGAAACTGATAATGCCCCAAGGTACACACGAAGTAAGCAACATAACTTGTGTAGGTGATTTGAAGTTTTATATGATTCACAAGTCATTGTTTCAAAACTATTTGAAAACATCAGCAAGATATGGGATGAGTGCCATGTAATAGACACATATTTCAGCCGTAGATGATCAGTTTTACCAATTGTAAGCCATTTCCGAAGTACTTCAATGTTTTGGTTTTGTAAATGGTTTTATGAATTTTTATTTTTTATTTTTAATTTGATCAGTCAGAATAATTTCAAAAGATCAAAGATCTTCTAAAATTATGCTTGAGGGTAGTTGTGGGAAGGCAAGGCTATCAGAGGGCCAGAATATATTCTGACAAGAAGGAAGGCGGGTCGAGAATAATTTGTTTAAAGTAAATTAATAAATAATTATAATGGCAAGGGAAAATAGATGAAAAATAGAGGAAAAGGCAGGAACATGGGCTTGAAAGGTTCGTAAATTATTTCAGTGTGAAAGAGAAGTAACCACAGGGTGGCACGAAGCACCCCAGTATGTGAAAATTAGCAAAAAAAATATTTTAATACAAAAATAATTGTCACAGCGGATAGAAGAAGATTAGAATGATCAAAATGGAGAAAACATGCCCCAGGGGCATCGCAACAGGTTAATATGCCCACCCGGCGTCTGTAAATCAATCATGACCAATTCATTTCTACCAGAGTCTTTTTGAATTTTTATCACGAGTGAGAGTGACAACCCTGGAGTGAGATGGTGAGAATACCAAGCAGAAGGAGATGCGCAAATTGTATCTAGGAGTTCATGTGAGACCTAGTGGATGGAATTTACATGAGTGGCCTATCCCTTCTAGTTAATTACACATTTATTACACTTTTTAGGGTTTTATTAGGATCCGTAGGACTGATTTTGATGCATACGTGTGGGCTTATGCATCGGTTCAACGGGTACGTGCACATGTATGCATCAAAACGAACAAGATGCGTATGCGCATCCGTCAAAAAAGTGGATATGTGCACACGTACCTGTCGGGAGGGAAATTAGTGTTACGAGTGTGTATCTACGTCGAGTGAGGAAAGAATAGGCACGTGCATGCATGCGTGTCAAGGCAAGCGTGTAGGCATCACACTGGGTGTGTATGCATTCTGTGTGGCCTGTGGCAGAGGGAGAAAAATACTAGAGGGCGTGCATGTGTTGGCGAGGGTGTGTACGCATCAGTAAGGGCGTGCAGGTGCCAAAAGTGGCACGTAGGTGCTAGAAAGAAGGAGAAAAAAACAATTCGCTAGTAAAATAGCCAAGTATAGAAGAAAATAGACCAAATTAGTGTAGAAGAAAAGAATAATTAGTAATCTAGATGATTCAAAGAAGAATTTTTCCTTAGAAAAATAGATATAAGCAAGTAATTGCCTAACACTTGTGTTGATTTTGCAGCGTATACTACCCTTTCTCCAGACTTGTGAGTGCTATGGTCGGTTAGCAGTGATAGAGGTGTAGTTTGATGATGAAAATAGAGAAACCCTAGAGAGCCTCCTATATGTGATGGGATTGACTCATGTGGCCAAGATGCCATAGATTACATTAGATCATGGCCTCTTGACAGCCATAACAGAGTGATGTCATAGCTAGAGTCAGTGTTTCTAGCTCTTGACCGGGGAGATCACCATTACTATGGAGGACGTATGATGCATTATGTGGGTCCCGATTCAAGGTCAGCTTATCCAGACTACGAGTTGTTGGACCGAAATATAGCGATATAGTGTAGATTTTTTTGGCGTCCTAGCAATACCATGGCTTGGGATGTCTATGAGATTATCCTGATGCATTGATGACCTCAAGCTACACTGAGTAATGGTCTACATGATGGCCTTCATTAGTGTTGTCTTAATCCCTGACAAGACCAATGCTTCATTTCCACTCAGACTCCTTGGAGTGATTCATGGTTTGGCAGAGGGAGATACCTACTACTGGGGTCAGTGTATTTTAGCGCATCTATACTGGGACCTTCACTTGATTACTTACTACAGTCAGAAGACTGTAGGACCCACTCGCTTGCTGCAAATTTGGGCATGGGACCACATTGCCATTGGTCACCCATTAGGGGTTTTGAGAGTTTGGGCTCCTGAAAATCCTTCTACGATGGGATGGGTCCTGACAGGGGATGATGTGCGACCATGCATGGGGGATGCATACCACTATTGGTGCGAGTTGGATGAGCTTCGGTAGGCTTACATGGTTTGGAGGCCTTATAGACATTTCCAGTGGCCCGAGGATGGTTTAGAGCTTGGCACTGCCATAGTAGAGAACTTCATCTTAGGCAGTCGAAGCTATATGTGGGAGCTATACAAGGTAGATCAGTGTCAGAGGGAGTTTGGCATTACCCAGGATGTTCCTGGGCCAGACAGATGGTATGCTCGCAGAGCCTGAGAGCATTTTGATATGGGTCCATAGATTTCTTGTGATAGAGCGCTGGCTAGTTTCTGACAGGCGGTCCTTTCTACGTGGGTGCCACTAAGATAGATTAGAGATACGAGCACTACACCTGAGTATGGACCATGGTACCATGGTGTGCTTCCACATTATTTGACTATTTCTAGAGCGGTGTATAATGTCAGCGTGGGTGGAGTTATTGGTGGTGTTGATAGTGATGACGGCGACGACGACGATGATGGTGGGCTTGACTCATAATGGTATGTCAGGGGTAGGGGATGGGGTCTCAGCATCACAACAGTCATAGGGAGAGGGCCCCAAGCCTAGGCCGAGATAGGTTTGTAGGGAAGTTGATATAGAGTTTCCCCCAGTGGGTATTCCAACGGGGATATACACCCCTCTCTAGTAGGTACTTCCAGAGCTGGGCCCACCACCTGATGTTCCAAAGGGTAACGATGATGGTGGGTAGTTGGCTTCCCTTCAGCAGTTGTTATAGGAAACTATGTCTATCTAGTTATAGGTGGCTGGAGAGAGAGATGCAGCCAGGGCATAGGTAGAAGGCCTTATAGTAGAACAAGATCAAGCACAGGCTTAGGTGCATATTTTGACCATGGAGAGAGATTAGACCAGGACACAGGCCATACAGGGAAGCGATAGTATTTTATGACAGAGTTAGATTCATGAGATGGCCACGCAGGGGGCTCAGATATTGATCCTTTTGCATCAGTCTCTGACTCAGGTGCAACTAGTTTTCACTTAGAGGGACCATGCCCAAGCACAGTCACAAGGCTACCTTAGAGAGAGATCAAACACGAGCCAAGGTGCAGGCTATTACTTCAAATAGAGATCAAGAGGTTGATGTCTATAGTCAAGCTCAGGCTAATATTGGTAGGGTGACAGGTGAGCACAATGCCACCCTACATTGATACGGGATGCTATGAGATCTAGAGGCGATGCCCTATATTATAGGACTACCTACTTCAAGGAAGTCCCGGTAGAGCAGTGAGTTCTTCCCTTTGATCATTCAGATGCGAGCGTGATAGGCTCTAGGTCACGGTGATCAAATCGTTTAGTCAGATCATTTCGGTAGCCCATTGTAGAGCAACCTGCTGGACAACATCCATCTAGATAGCAGGGTGGTACCCCTGGTGCAGGTCCATCACAACCACCTCTCTTTTGTTTACTAGGTCATGGGCTTGGGAGCCCCAATGAGGGCGAGATCTGTGGTTGAGATCTTTACTTTTCCTTTTCTACAGATGTATTGTATACATGCCTCTTATGAAGGTTGATTTTGATGTATCGCTGTATGTACTATTATTTTGATGATGCCTCGTGATGAAGGATCGATTCTTTTTTATGCATACCCTTTTTATATGGCATATTGTATCGATGATGTATATTTAGAACACTGACTTGGATAGTTATACCTGTATTATATGGACATATTGATATATTATACTGTGATTATGCTTTACAAGAGCATTGATTATGATGTATGATTTCCCTTTCTTCTATGTATGTGACAGACCTTGGATTTAGAAATGTGTATGTTTCATGCTTTCATATCAATGATGAAGATGTAGATAGCACCACATGGTTTTTATATTTATGAGATGTTTCAGAGTTTTTATTCTAGCACTTGGGATGATACTAGACGATATTAGTGTGGAGGAGATAGATTTGTGATTATGCGCAACCCCTCTTTCCCCCATTGATGATACGATATGTGATGATTAGATTTAGTATACATGCATGGTGTAGTACCTAGCATTTTTTGTATATATGATGCAGTGAATAATGTTAGAAATGTGATGAAATGATAGATGGTAGATGTGATAACAAATAATTGTGCAAAATATACAAGAAAAAGTTAACAAAACTAAACAAATATACACATTTAAACAACACAACAAAATACAACCTAAACAAACACACGTAAAAAACTAGCAAGAGATTAAAGTGGTATACAATCTAAGCAAGTAAAATGTATTCTAAAAGATGCACATAACAAATAAATAATCCTACAATAATTTTTCATAATTATGAGAGCTCATAAATGAATAGAATGCAATATACAATTAAATCAAACAAGATTCAATATAAGGTAAGCAAATGATTCATTCAAAGAACAAATAACTCAATAGGCTAAGTACATCAAAACTATACAAACCAACAACTAAAAGCAATTAAAGCATTACTTTGTTTTTACGGGACATCATTGATATATTTTCTAATGTTTTTGGGTTTATTTAAGAAGATAAGTTTTTACAACTGTTGTCTTCATTGTTGTCTAGGTTTCCCTAAGATAACATTATGAAACAAATGTAGCTTTATCCCTGAAAAGGGAAAATTTCCAGATGTTTAGGTTTTTGTGTATCCTTTTCCAAATGTTTTTTGTATTTTCCAAGGTCATGTTCTGAAAGCAATGTAAAAGAACAGAGAAGTGTGGATGCCCTCAATGTGATGTGGGAATATTCAAAAGGTAGAATAACACACGTGTATGTATGAGAAGGTGCCAACGGTGCTGGTACGCTCAGCCTTGGATAGGAGTATACAAAGGTAATTTCCTTCATGCAGATATAAGAGAAAATAAACAAGACCACAATATAGAAAAGGTGGCTCTACTAGGATCCCTAGACCTAGTAACGGGAGTCATATCCAAAAAGTGGCGACGATTACCCATCCTTCCGTAAGAGTAACTTGCATTGGGGGAATATTCCTTGAGCACCAAAAACTGGTATTCACCCAAAGACCTTCCCACTTCACCACAATTGCATGGTTTTCACATGTGGCCGACCTATTTTTTCTTTACTATTTTCTTCATTTTTCCATTTTTTTGCTTGTTTTTTCTCTGTTATTTCTATTTTTTAGTTCTTATCTGATATTCTCGTCATGCCTAAGCGTAGAACCGCTTGAGGTGCATGGCATTCATAGGTTTTGGAAGCTCTTCACCATCTGAATATGCAATTTTGTAGGCCCTTGATCCATATTTTAAAATCAGTACATAAGGACCTAGTCAGTTAGCTTAGAACTTTCCTTTCTTCTCTCTGTCTTTGATAGTGTTCTTATAATTTTATTTGAGAACTAGATCTCCTATATCAAATTCTTGATGAATGATGTGTTTGTTATATCCCCTGGACACTCTATTCTTATAGAATTTTAGGTGATTGAGAACTCTAATATGCTTTTCATCTAATAGTTCTAACTCTGCTAGGTGAGCAACTGTAGTCTTCGTCTTTATCAAGATAGTATCTGAGACATATTCTCAGGGAGGGAAGCTCCACTTCCAAAGGTATGATGGATTCAGTGCCATAAACAAGTGAATATGGGGTCACACCCATAGGAGTGCGGATGGAAGTACAATAGGCCCAGAGGGCAGGATGTATCTGTAGATGCCAATTACGACCGGTTTTACTGACCATTTTCTCCATAATCCATACAAGGGTTTTATTAGTAGCTTCTTCCTATCCATTACCTTGGGGGTAATAGGGGGTTGACCACTTGAGTTGGATATGGAAGCATTCACACAAGGTTTTAACCATCTTATTTTTGAAAGATTTACCATTATCAGTGACAATGGCTGAAGGGATCCTGTAACGGCATATGAGATGGTTCATGATGAATTTTGAGATTTGTGCACTGGTAACATAGGTAAGAGGGACAACCTTTACCCATTTGGTAAAATATTTGGTGGCAGTGATGATGTGTGTATGACCATCCGAGGAAGAAGGATGGATATTCTCTATGAGATTCAGGCCCCATTTAGAGAAAGGCCAAGGTGTTGCAATAGGTTGTAAGGCTTGTGCCAGTTTGTGTATTAAGTTTCCATATTTCTGGCATAGTTCACATTTCTTTACGAAGTTGCAACAATCAGATTCCATGGTAGGCCAATAGTATCCTACCCTCAACAACTTCTTAGCTAAGACCATGCTGCTAGTATGTGTTCCAAAAATACCACCATGTACTTCTTTAATGGTGTGGATAGAATTAGAAACATCCAAACAATGAAGAAAATTCCCGCCATAGCCACAATGATAAAGGGTGCCTCCAAGGAGGGTATAATAGGCTATACAGAGAATAAGGGCATTCTTTTCAGAATGGGTGATGTCTGGTGGAAGAGTGCCATCTTGTAGGTATTGGAAGATATGGTCATACCAAGGGGATAAAGGACCAACAACCTCACATGCTAAACACGACTCTGGCATATCATACACTGGCATCTATAGATGCTCTACGAAGAAAGGAATCTTACTTTCTTCAGGTGTTATGCGTAAGAGAGATCCAATAGTAGCCATATCATCCACAGATCTATTATGTGACCTTGGTTTTTGCTCAAATATGACCTGTGTGAAATATTACTTCAAGGTTTCAACCATAGCTTTTTTATATAGAATAAGATTCTCATCTTTAACTTTGTACTCATCATTAACTTGTTTAATGATAAGTTGAGAATCTCCAATGACTCTTAGTTGTCTTGATGTTCCATGTAATATGTAGCTTGAGACTAGCGATGAGTGCTTCGTACTCTGTAATGTTATTTGTGCACGAGAATACCAGCTGGAATGCTCTTGGTATGACATCACTTGTTGGAGTGATGAGGACCACACCTGCTCCAGATCCATGGAAGGTAAAAGATCCATCAAAATGGACCTTCCATTCTATGGATTCTTCAATATACATCATAGATGCATTTGGAAAATCTAGGCATAAAGGTTCCATTCCTAGGAGAGGATCTTCTGCCAACTGATCAGCTAATACCTGTCCTTTTAAAGAATTCTGATTCACAAACTCGATATCAAATTCACTCAGGAAAATGATCCAATTATCCATTCGTCCTGTGAGGGCAGGTTAGGATAAAAGGTACTTGAGGGTCAACTTTGGATATGAGCTTGGTTTTATTGTTCACGAGATAATGGCGAAGCTTTTGAAATGTGAAGACAACTGCCAACTAGGCCTTTTCTATTTGGGGGTAATTCAATTCGTATGCCATCAAGGTGTGACTGAGATAGTAAACCGCTCTCTCTTTATGGTCTAAGTTATATTGGGCAAGTAATGCACCAATAGCAAACTGGGTAGCGGAAATGTATAATAGGAGAGATTTGCCTGGGGTAGGTGGCATGAGTACAGGTGGGTTGGCCAAGTACTGTTTGAGTAGCACAAAGGCCTTCTGACAGTTAGGTCCCCTAATTGAAAGTGACATCCTTTTTGAGCAAATGGTAAAGGGGTGGCATTTATCCGTAAGTTTTGAAATAAAGTGGCGGATTGCCTAGATTTTCCCTTGTAGACTCCTTAGTTGCTTGAGAGTGGTAGGTGGTGGCATTTCTGTGATACCTTTATGGGGTCCACTTCAATCCCTCTTTGTGAAACAATGAACCCTAGGAGCTTTCCTAATAAAACACCAAAGACACATTTCTTAGGGTTCAAGCGAACCTTATAGTCTCATAGACGTTGAAAAATATGCCTCATTACTTCAGGGTGTTCTTTTCTACTCTTAGATTTAGCTAGGATTTCATCGACATAGTCTTCCATGATGTCACTTATCATATCATGGAAGATAACTGTCATGGCACACGTTGATAAGTAGCCCCTATGTTCTTAAGCCCGAAAGGCATGAATTTGTAGCAAAATACCCCCAAGAGGGTGATGAATGTTGTTTTATGTTGATCTTCTTCTGTAATTCTGTATCTGGTTATAACCTGAAAATCCATCCATTAAGGACAACACTTCATAACCAGCAGTGGAATCAATTATCATGTCAATGTTAAGCAAAGGAAAGTCATCTTTTAGACATGCTTTGTTAATGTCATGGAAATTAGTGTAGATTCTTATGCCAACAGGATTTTTCTGTACTGGGACTATGTTAGAGATCCATTCTGAATAGTCAATAGGTTTAATAAAATCAGTAGCTAACAACTTTTCCAATTCTTCTTTGACAAGGAGTGCCACCTTAGGATGCATCTTTCTCAACTTTTGCTTGATAGGTTTGGCATCTGGGTACACAACGAGGTTGTGCATGACTAGCTTTGGGTCTAAACCAGGCATATCTGCATATGTCCATGCAAATATGTCCACATATTCTTTTAAGAGCCCTACAAATATATTGTGTTCCTAAGCTGAGAGTGAAGCTCCCAACTTTATTATTCTAGGTTGCTTCCTCTGCAACCAATGTTGATGTTGATTGTTTCCTCAACAAGCATTTTAGAAGCATCTTCCATCCATGTAGGATTAGGGGGAAGAGTAAGATTGACCTCCTGTGGTAGCTCATTATCATATTTAAATGGATAAATCACTTCATCTTTAGACTCTTCATTCTGTTTATCTACAATTTTTTCAAAGAGTTTTTCACTGTGAGATTTTTGTTTATCCTTTTTTCAAGCTTTCTTAGAGGCGGTTGTACTTTTATTTACAGCCTTCTTATTCAATCATCCACACATCTCTTTGCTTCTTCCCCAAAGTACGCACATGTTTCTAGTTGAATTGTAAATCCTTTCTTGTGGTCCCCAGTTGGGATAAAATCCATGAGTCCCATGAACTCTGCAAATTCCTCATCATTTTCAAAGAAATCTAGGGGCACATGAAGTTGTTGATCCCAATCTATAAGTTCAGGATATACAAGGGCTACTTGACATTTGTCTAAGGGGATGGATTCAGATAAGGTAAGGACCAAAGAAGTTGGGAATGGGTTCGTGGAGGCAAGATCCTCATAAAGGCTACATTGGAAACCTATATCACTATCATAATAAGATGAAACGTCCTCATGTTTAGAAGAGGTGGCATCATTCTCAGAAGGTAGAGCATTATGAGGCCTTATCCCATGGCCATGTTTATCCGACTTAAAACGAGGGATGGGAATAGGCCATAACCGGCCTTGTGCATTAATGTCACATCCAAACCCACTATAGCCCATGAAAAACATCATGCAATGACCTTTGATGTACTAAGGTGCTTGATGGCATGAAGCCATAGTGCCTTCTGGAACTTTGCTGGTATGATCCTCTAGCATTTTCTCCTCATATAGGAGACCACTATGGACAAATTTTTCCAATGGCTTAGAACATTGCTTACAAGTACTCTTGAACTTAAAATAAGACTCACCCCTTGTTCTGGGGGATACTGATAAGTCTGATATAAATAGAGCTTGTTCAAGAGTGAATGGCTTATCTGGGCCACATTTTGCTGATGTTGCCTCCCATGAAGAGAATGGGTTGACCAATAAAGGGAAGTCTTTATTGTAAGGTGTGAGAAACTATGAATCTATCCATTTTTCATAGCTTTTGTCTATAGAGGGATGACTACATCTGCATAAGGACACTCATAAGCTACACAAGAAAAACTGTGCAATGCCCTACAATGTGTGAATGGTTTCAGGTCACCCAGAATGGTAACCACCTGACCTTCATGACATAAATTGATGCACTGATGGAAAGTCGATGGAACAACTTGCATGGCATGGATCCAAGGGTGCCCCAAGAGCATGTTGTATGGAAGGTCCAAGTCAAGGACATGGAATGTTATGTCATGACACATTGGGCCTACTTCCATGGGAACCACTATAGTACCTACTAATTCTCTTTCTTCATTATCATAAGCTGTGATTGTGATAGTCTTAGCTCCCAAATCTATTTCTGACTGGCCTAGCTGCTTAACCAACTTTAAAGTGGAAATATTTAGACCAGATCCCCCATCTACAAGTACTCTCTTGATTTTGCAATGGGTAACCGCCACTTCGAGATACAAGGGTAAGTTATGTTTTGGGTTGTTATGCGGGATTGTAGCATGATCAAAGGTGATATGATCATTGGAGTCTAGGCGCGCAATCATGGCTTAGAGGTTTTTGGGATCTATATCTATTGAGACCCCTAAATTTTACAAATTCTTGTACAATATGTTCTTATGGGCATTAGAGATTTTAAGGAGATCAAGAATAGATATACTAGCAGGTGTTTTCTCTAACTGCTCTATTAAATTATACTGACCTTCTTGAGGGAGAGGTATAGGATCTGGTATGACTAAGCGGGCACGTCTTGTCCCTACTGCGCATATCTTTTCTAAAATCTAGATGTTGTTGATCTATTCATTAGATGAGTGAATACATCCAATGAGGGAATCATAAGGACTATCATTTGTAGGGTAAACATAGGCAGCAATCCTATAATCGTTGGAGGTTTTCCCTTGTTTTGGTTTCCTTTTCTTTTTATCTGCATGGTTAGGAAAAGGTTCTATGTAAATACCCATTTTTTCATTTGAACTTTCACCAAACTCATGGGGATAATCCACAACAATCTTTCCTTCCTCGATGAGATCTTGTATATAATGGCGCAATTTCAAACACCTATCCACCTTGTGTCCTTACACACTGTGGAAGTAACAATATTCATGATCTTTAACCAAACTGGTTTTGGAGCATCCTCCAGGTATGGTATTTTTGTAGTTGGATATTCCACCATTTTGGCATCATCTAATAGTTTTAGGATGGTTGAAAAGGACTCTGTTAAGGGTGTAAATGTACATTTTGTAGGCGCTTTGGGATGAGGTCCTTGTGAAAGCTTTAGAAGCGGGCCTATTTTTATAGCTTGGACTCTTTTAGAGTCTGTGATGCCATCACCAACAACATGCTTATTCTTATTGAAGAATTTAGGTTTGTTTATGGATTTGGTTTCATGTTCGATTTTAGTTACAAACTTAAGCATTCCTTTTGCAATGAGGACTTTCTCAATTTGACCACCTTTCTCTATGACTTCTTCAAAGTTAGAGCCATAATGCATTTGTAAGTGAAAGGCTATTTCATGGTTTAAGTTAGGAACAAATATGCTCACTAACTATTTTTCCGGTAATGCACAAGGAAAACTACCGGCTAACCCGTTCCATCGTTGTAAAAACCCTATAAACACTTCATTGGGTTTTTGTTTTGTATTACATAAATAATTCATTGTGATGTCACTTTCCATATTATAGGAGTAATGCCTTACAAATTTCTTCGTGATAATGTGGGCCACGTTGTAATGGAGCCCTTGGGTATGCTATAGAACCATTCCAATCCTACGGCTCCTAGGCTGCGAGGAAAAAGTCGTATTAAGAAATTATCGCTATATGCGACCTCTTGGCAAGCCATGTAAAAGTCTTTTATATGATCACGAGGATCACTTTTGCACTTATACTTATCAAACTTGGGAATGGTAAAGTGTTTTGGGAAAGGTTGTTGCAACATGTCCTTATCAAAGGGGTAAGGGCATAGCTCTTCATACGAATATTTCCTATTTTGGCCTACATTTCCCTGTTGTAATGTAGTAAGCGTATCTTTCATAGATTGTAACTCTTTTTGAATGAGTTGTTCCTTAGTAGGTGCAACATTGGTCTTTGTACCTGAGTCACCTTATAAGTATAGTCCGTGTGTGGATCAAACTAAAACTCGCTAAATTTGTTTTTGTCTTTGTATATGTTTCTTCTTGAAGAGCTTAGGTTTGCTAATTTCTAGCTCAACTTTAAGATTTATTTTTGGAGGATCTCCTCCTTAACCAGGGGGTCCTCTTCTTCATCAAATTTTAGAGGAGGGGAAGCTTTACGCTCAATTTTCACTTTATGTGAAGCTTTATAGCGAGGTTTCCATGATGGTTCTCATTTGACAGTGGCCTTATGTTGCCCAGAAGTGGAAGCGTATCCCACATCAAAAGGGTTATCTGTGTCTAAGATGAATCTTCGTTCTCCTAGATTAGGGTTAATGACCTTTGTTTCTTCTTCGTGCTCTTGCGGAAGTTTATTTCCTAATGCTAAGACTCTTGCAAGTACTTGATCTTTATTATAATATAGGAGTTCATCAAATCTATTTAGGTCTAACCTCTGTTGTTCTCTGGAAGAGTCTGACTCTTCTCCACTATGATCAATTAATAGCTCTGTATCTTTGACTTGAGAAAAGAGAGGGGCCAAATTGTTTCCACTGAATGGGAAGGTTTCGAAAGGGTTTTCTCCTATGTCATGCTCATTTGATTTGGCTGCCATTTTTGTGATTTTAGGCATTACTAGCAGACATTTGTATGTAACTAGCGTGACCCCTAAGTGTATAGTTTCTGCAAGCCACTTAAGCTAGTGTTTGGACTATCGACAGTGGTATCCTAGATGCAGTGTTATGTAGTTGGTTTATCAAGGAACACTCATATGCACACCTAAATGTAATGATCAGTCAATTTGTTGTTACCAAGCCTAAGCCCTAAAAACAGATAGAGATAATACCATACCAATATGTAGGTCAAGTCAGAATTCTAACAAGGCCTAATCACTAACATGATGTTGATGCAGTCTCTTAACAGGGTATATTTAAAACTAGTTTGAATGTTGGTGAAAGTCAAACCTTCTGAAAAATGGAATTCGTGACTAGATATAGCGTAATAATGTCACTGTGATACATTAACCGAGCAAGCAAGGTGTTAGTACCATGATAACCTTATTATAATATATATAAGGTGTTATCGACACTTTTCAAAAGACTTAGATGACGTCGAAACTAAAACCAAGTGATAAGTATAACAAAGATTTTTTTAATTGTGTGAGTAGTGTAACCACGTAATAAAGGGACTTATACCATCTTCTCACAGAAAATGAGAACACAATGTAAGCACCAAGATTGTGCGTCTAGGATGCGAATAAAAACTACCAACTCAAGAAGAGATGAAAGATCAAACCGGACTCACAGTGGTGAAGATGATCTTGAAATCAAGATGGAAGGACTTTTATCAAAGATACAAAAAGCGTACCTACACACTTTAGATGTTTAACAACCCAGCCGCAAACATGGATGGGCATAAACGGACAAAAAAGTGGCAAGCACTATCTTTGATAAAAAATGCGTGAGGTATGCACCTTTCTCACCCCGAAAAAGTGGGCAGTGAGGATGCAAGGGTATAGATCAAAAAATATGAAAACAAACCAAGTGCCACTTGGGTAGAGTTTCACCTTGTTTGAAGACAAGAACAAAACTAAGTGAAAGTGGGACGTAGTTTAGTCTAGTGATGAAAGACACTTAGATCAAACTCACAAGGGTTCTTTGCCTTGTTCGAAAAACAAGGTTCAGACTCCAGATGAGTTTGTCACTTCGTGATGGCTTGATGCAACAATGGACTAGTAAAGTGGGCTCCAAGATAGAATGGTTTCCTTAATAAGTTCTCTCAACTAGGTGTTACAAAGCTTTCTTAGGCAAGCCCGATTTACCCAAATAGTCCCTTTCCTATCTTGGGAGTATCTTGGCTTTACTTTACCCCCTTCGAGCACAAAGGGAAACTAGTGCATCCACGTGTGCTCTCCCTCCGGTCACCATATGGACAACCGGTAACTCTATCTCACAAGGTGTACTAGTCAAGTGGGTAAGCGGAGCACTTTCTGTTTCATCCATGAGGTTACACAGCGGTGGAATACTTTAGGGTTCCTGGAACCACCCCCATTGTTGTAGCTTAAGGCAGTTATGCCAAAGGGGTTATGTTCCAGTTGAGCGGATAGGGACGTACCCTTTTCTGAAACCTGCAATACAGTGTTTTGAATATGGTGTGTTTTTTATCTTGCTTAACTTAATGTGGTTTTAAGTAGCACACCGTTTGGCAACCTACGAGAACATGTGTATTAGAAGTTTGTGTTTTATTTTTAACACCTTTCTTTGACAACCATTAGGTCCTGTAGACAATGAGTTTAGTAATTTTCCATTGCAAATTGATATTTCAGAAAGGGAATTTACACCTTGCTTTTGATTCCTAAGATCATTAAAAGGCGCGAAGGAAGAGCATACGAAGTGTGAAAATTCTTACTAAATCACATAAAAATTACTTTATCTTTTATAAAATAAGTGTTTGTGAACATTTGATACAAGCCTTTGTATAAGTGTTTCTGATCTCCAAGATCACTTTTTAAGCTGCGCGGAGAGAGCATACACACTTTTACAAAATTAGTTTTTAAGCTAAGAACCGAAAACACTTTAAACTATGTAAACCGAAATACCAAAGAAAAAATTTGTTTTTAACTTGTTAGTATTAGAAATCTGTAGAAAAGATCAGAAAAAGGTTTTTGCAATATATAGAAAAAATTCAATCTTTACACAGACACCTATGCTCTCAAACCAACACTAATGCTCCCAAACCGACGGGTACGTGCCCAACTCAACAAATACGCCTACAGACAAAAATTAATGAAACCCAGTATATTAAAACACAGACACTTGTAACCAGACATGGATGCTTGTAGATTAACATGGATGCTTAGGTTTCAACATGTACGCACCCAAGCATAAAACATATAATTTTCAAATTTTCACAGTCAAGATATTTACGCATACGTGTCCAGAGAGGCAGATATGCAGCCCAGATGACAGAGATGTGTGCGCGTTCCTGTAGAGATAAAATTTGCAAATGATGAGGATGTACCAGATAGGTATGCATCTGTTCTGACGGGGATGCTGGGGTTTCAATATGTACGTGCACCCCTTGTTAACACCTATGCATACCTTGTGAAAAACCTAAAAAACTCACGTATTTTCAAATTTTCAAGAGCAAACAGGTTAGTTGTTAGTCAAAGTGTCCTATTTCTATATCAAACCCACAAAATAGATGTAAATGAAGGTCATTTATCTAGTGTTAGAAATAGAAATGAGGAAATAACAAGTGATTTGACCCAAAAACTTGAAAATGAACTTTGAAGAACTTAAAAGACCTCCATTAATGGAGGATGGACATAAGTGTCCCACCGGGCATGCCAAATGTGTTCAATGAAGAGTTGCAAAAGCCATGGAATTGGGGTAATAATCTCTAAAGAAACCCCAAAGACTTTTAACAATCTAATCAATGGACCATGTGATAAGAAATGAGCAAGGGTTTCTTCTTTGCATACATTAATTTGAAGCAAACAAGCAAATTAAGCAAATGAAACTAACCTCTATTCTTTGAAAGCTTGAAATAATGAACCTAAGAGGATCTAAGCATTCAGTTATGTGTTCTAAGAGAAAGATATCTCCCCATTAATGGCTTCAAGGCCAATGGTTCTTCCCTTTTACTCCATACTTGTGCTATGAAATACAAAAGCAAATGCTACTAGCTCAATGGGAGAAAATGAAATACAATCTAAAGCCTAAACAAAATACTATAATCTGTGCTAGGAAGAAGAGAGAATTCTTAGAAAATGAGGGAGGGGGTCTAGCCCTATTTATAGTTTTCCATTTGGGAAAATGGGAGATTTGGGTGCATGTGGGACAAATGCTAAAGTCCAAAAAGCACTTTTAGCAAGTCAAAGTGAGGTTTGACTGTGTTTAGAAGAGATTGACCATGGTTAAGACTAGTTAACCATGTTTAGAGGGTAATTAATCTTAATGAGAGAGAAATTAGGTTTCTGAAGGGCTTCTGAAAGGCTTAATCAATCCAACTAAGTGGATTGATACTCTAGAGAGCTAATAAAGGTGGTAAAGAAGGGAATATTAGCCAAGAAGAGGTTACTATAACCTATTTAGTTAGTTTATAAGAGGAAATACGACCAACAGAGTGTCGTAAGGGGGGAGTTAGATAGATCTAACTGACAAAGTGTCGTACATTTGCAAGTAAGAATGATTAGTACAATATTACAAATAATAATGCATTGATCAAACTACTGGTGTCTATAGTTGGCAAACAAAGGAACCATGCTCAGTTACAGAACTAGGATCACTTAATAACCACAAAAAATTACAGAACCGCGGTTGATTACAGGCTAATGGCATTGGTCACTGACAAAGATTGAAATGAATGTGTAATAAGCACAAAATGAGCCTTAGACACCCTAGATCTCAGTAAGAAGGTCACAAAGAGTAAGTAGACCTCCATAGAGATTTTCACCTTGATTTTCTTATTTATTATTGATTGATAGTGGTAAACCAGAAATATTTGAAGAAACAATTTAAGTAGATACCCATGAGTAGTGGGAGCATGGCATGGATGAGGAGATGGAATCCTTGGAAAAAAATCAGACATGGGATTTGGTCAAGCTGCCAGCTGGTAAGAATATACTACAAAACAAATGGGTTTACAAAATTGAGGAAGAAGAGGGTGGACTGAAAAGGTACAAGGTGAGGTTTGTGGTAAAGGGATTTGAATAGAAAGAAGGGATTAACTTTGATGATATTTTTCTCCTATAGTTAAGATGATTTCTATTCATACTATTCTAATTTTGGTTGCAACATAAGATTTGCATTTAGAATAGCTTGATGTTAAGACAAATTTTCTTCATGGTGATTTGGGGGAAGATATTTATATACAACAGTCACTTGGTTATGAAGTCAAGGGTAAGGATAAACTTATGTGCAAAATGAAAAAGGGCCTATATGGGATCAAGCAAGCTCCAAGGAAATGGTATTTGAGATTTGACAGTTTCATGCATGAGCATGTCTATGTGAGATGTGAATATGAACATTGTGCTTATTTTAAAAATCTTCAAAATAGGAGCTATGTTATTTTGTTACTGTGTGTGGATGATATGTTGATTGTAGGATCTAGTATGTAGGACATTGGTAAAATTAAATAAATTTTAGCTCACACATTTGCAACGAAGGATTTGGGAGATGCAAAGAAAATTATTGGCATGCAAATTCACCGAGATAGGAAAAGAAAGAGGTTGTATTTGTCTCATGAGACTTATATTAATAAGGGAATTCAAAACCTAATAGTTCAATTATGGTTAGACAATTCAAATTGAGGAAAGATCAGTGTCCTTCATCACACGAGGAGGTTGGACACATGGAACGTGTTCCCTATGCTTCAATAGTAGGAAGTTTTATGTATGTCATGGTTTGTACTAGACCAGACATTGCATAGGCAGTAGGAGTTGTGAGAAATTTTATTGCTAATATAGGTACAAAACATTGGAAAGTAGTCCAATGGATTCTTAGGTATTTGAGAGGGACATCTGGCATGGAGTTATGCTATGGAGGATTAAATACTTCTTTATGTGGCTATGTTGATTTGGATATGGATGGAGATTTGGATGGCAGGAGGAGCACCACTGGATATATTTTCATAGTAGGTGGAATGACAGTTAGATGAATTTCAAGATTACAAAAGGTTGTGGCTTTATCTACTATAGAGGCAGGTATGTTACAGATACATAAGCTAGTAAGGAGATGATATGGATGAGAAGGTTCATGAAAGAGTTGGGTAAGGAGCAAGAGTATTACAGATTATACAGTGATAGTCAGAGCACAATCCATCTAGCAAAGAACTCATCATTTCATTCAAGAACGAAATATATTTAGTTGAGGTATCACTTCATATGGTAGGTGTTGGAGGATGGGTAGCTAAAGTTAGAGAAAATCCATACAGTGAGAACCCTGCTGACATGCTAACAAAACCATAGGTAAGGGAGAAGTTGGAGCTTCACTCCACTTCTGTTGGTATTTGAGTTTGAGACTTGAAGAGGAAGAAATGGGACAAGAAAAAGGAACAAAGGATGGTGATGCACAGTTCAACAATTGATCTTCAAGTGGGAGATTGTTAATTGTGGAGCTTCATTGCTGCACAAGAAACTTGCTTTTACTTGTTGCTTGTTTTGACAGTGACCGAAATTGGTTAGGAGGTAATTGACATCAATTAGGAAGTGAATGACTTCGGTCAAGAAGGAACTGACATCAGTCACCTGTGCAATGGTGCTTTGTTCTATATATGAGAATTAGAATAAATCTCTTGCTTTAAAGATGATTAATTGATTGTAAAATTAGAGTTAGTTGTCCAAAATAGTTATATATGCATGTATGCATTCTATGAGGATATGAGAGAAGAAAATAACAATTTTTTTCATGCAAGTTTTCTTGGTGAGAAAGAAAGAGTAGTTGAGTGAGGGAAAAACATCAAACATCCTGTGAGGTGTTGGAAGATAGTAGATATTCATTATATTTCCTCTATAAAGAACTGAATAATATTATTGGTCGTTTCTTGGTGGATGTAGCCCACGCTAGGTGAACCATGCTAAATTTGGTGTTATTTTTCTCTTGTTTATTTTTTCTTCTAGCTTATTTTCTGCATTCATTGCTTGTATACTTTATCTAATTATACATCTATCAAACACTGTTATATGGTTCAACCCAAACAAATTATGTTATGGATTGTTAAGGCTAGTAGGGGTGAACATGGTATAATTAGTAAAGTTATGTTATTACATGTTATCTAGTTATCTTGTTATAATGCATAGTTATTTCCCTCATGAGATAACTGGTTATGAACATGAAACATATTTTGATAAGTAAGACAAAGAAGGGATCTGGTAGTTACATGCACTTCAAGTGAGAACTTAGAAACTAATCTAGGTGAAGTTCCAATGCACTTGACTTAGTAAGGTGTTTACAACTAGAATCCAACATTTTGGTTCCATTCTCAGGACTTTTTTTTATTGTTACCTACAAGATGTGGCGTGTGTATGGCATTCTGGTTGTCTTTAGATAATATTGAGCATTGGGTACACGACGTCCAGGATGAATTTTCCTAGGGATATAACATTGGATGGGGTTTTAATGCCTACAAATGGGTGGAAGATAATTTATATGATTTATTTTATGAGACTTTATTTAGTTTCTTCCAAGTATAGTTATATGAATGATTGGAGGTTTATAAACAAAATAGGGGTGTTTGGTTGGGAATGTAGCATGTAGTCAGGACAACTTTTAAGAACTTTCTGATTGGGATGAACCGTGGACGTGAGCTATAAATCATTGCTGGGAAGATTTTCTAAGTACTTATACCTTGGATTACATAATCTCAACATATTTTTACCCAAAGGAAGAAGAGTTCAAGTTTTTAATGCAAGGTAAGGGGATTATATTTGTGCATGCTACCTTTAACAATGAAGATCTTGATGATTCAAGTAGGAATGCGTAATTTTCCTATTGATAGCTAAACATTAGCACACACAGGGGCAGGAACGAGCTTGGGAAGGATGGCATCAGTACAAGTAGAAGAGAGAGATAGGGAATAAATAATTCATAGATATAATTATGCATAAGAGGGTAGTTAAGGACGCACTAAGAATGAAAGGAATGGGGCCAAACAGAAGTGATGAGGACCTTGTAGAAGGTGAGGGACCATATGACCATGTTCTCTAGATATTAGGGAAGCATAGTAAAAGGAACCCCTTGGCATATGATGAAATCAAGTCTAATGAAATATTGAAAACCTTTGGCATGTATCTTACCCACCCCAGAACCCTAGCCCTTGTGCATGGTTTTAGAATCTGTAAGTTGTTATAGAATACCATCATAGTGATGGGGAGAAAGAAGGTAATTGAGGATCGGTGCATTGGGTTGGAGATACAAGTAGGCATGTATTACTAATAGCTCAAGAGGTACAAGAGATTAAGGTAGTGCATATGGCAGCATAAAAGGCTCTCGTGTTTGGAATTTTTTTAGAAGACATCCAATAGGTGCAACGATAGGAAAAAGTAGTGGCATGTTACCCATTGGAGGCACTCCCATCGGGGGAATAGTGGGACAAACAATTTAGGTACAGTTCAAAACTACTACAAGGATCCAAGGTAGTAATTTTATAGGTCCCTAATTCACAGTAGGAGGCTTGAGGGGCTCAATTCTTCCACCACCTGAAAGAAATCCTAGTGGAGGCTTGGGATCAAGATCTGGCCCCACTCTAAGAAAACGACCTACACCACACCAACCTTAGCAACCACAACAACAACCAAAAATCTACTATGAGATGTCACTCCATATATTAGAGTATAAGGGGGTTGAAGATGTCACGGATCACGTGCATAAGTATAAAATACTATGGAGAACTAGGCGAATCAAAAACTCATATATAAATGCTAATCAGTTCACTACCACATTGCAGGGCCGCCAGCATAGTTAGTATAGGAAGTACGACACCTGCCAAATAGTTTTGGACTATGATTCATTTTGTACAAACTTATTGTCATAATTTCACATTCCATAGTTTGAGCAATAGAGCATCAACATGTTGAAGGACATAAAGTAAGGATTTTTTAAGATTGTTCAAGAATATAATGCGAGGTTTAATACTTTACTATATAAAATATCATATGATATCCACTAGAGCTAGTATGCACAATTGTTCATGGGAGGTCTATTAGCAAAATTTCAGAGGGCACTTTTGCATAAAAACTTCAATAATCCTTTCGAAGCCTTGGAAAGAACTTTATATGCAGAATATGTAGGGAGTGTGGATATGAGAGTACATCCATTTCTTGAATCCTAGACCATATTAATGAGCACTCATTTGGAAAAATTATCTACCATTTCAGCTCATGAGAAGTGTAGCAGACTTTGGTGCACTGATTACAAAGTTGAGTTGCATTCAAAGGATATATGTCTATGCAAGAATGTGCAAGCACTATTGATAGCTTACAAAAAAATTCACAATAACCATGATGTCCCTAACTATCCAATTTTGCAATACACTACCAATAAAAATGATTCTTGGTATTAGAAATTTTTTGATGTACACACTCATGACATGGCCAATTTTCATATGACTGATCATGTTCGTGAATATTTTGAAATAGGGCTGCGTCAGACTAACATAGAGAGTATATCTAAGTTGCAATAAGAAAATATTAATGAGGGGTGCAATAATGGTAATGGATGCTTTGCATTTTGATATTGAGGTAGAGGGTGTTGTTTCCAAGGAAGGTTCATATTGGGAATATGTTACACTTATGGGCTTCCTAATCACTATTATCGTGAATTCCTAAAGAACCAGGTTTACGCATCTTGTGATAAGGCACATAAGCCTAAGGATGACCCAAATTTATATGTACACACGTCTAAAAAAAAAAAGGATAAGGCTGATACCATGATTTATGTTGAACGCACCAAGAAATGGAAATGGATGCCCAAGAAATTGACCATAGCGGAACCTCATCCATTTTCTTTTAGTATGTGTGCAAAGGCATCACCTGTACACGAGCAAGGAAAATCAAGACCGCTCCTCAAAAGAGAGGAGGTTATTCATATAAAGTATCAAGTTGCAGGCCAATAAAAGGAAGTATATCAAGAGACCATGGGTGTCATTAGGGAGCTCCAAGGAGAGATACAATGCCTGAAGAAGAAATAATGCACTAGGGAACACGTAAATAATATTGAATTACCTGAGAAGGACATTTATGATCTTATAAAGGTATGTCATATGCTCAGGAAGGATAATATCATACCTTTGTTGGGAGGATGGTTGCAGGAAAAAATACCACATGGACATGTTGAAAGGGAGCATCATATTCTCCATGCTAACTTACCAAATTAGGATCATAAGTATGAAAAAGAGACTGCATTGGATGTAATGATTAATAGATGGGTGGTAAGAAATATCGTCATTGATATAAGTGTGGAAGTGAATCTCCTCACACTTGATGCTTGGAACTATATGGGAAGGCCATCATTACAACCATCTTCGAATGTGTTGTACATGGATAATAAGACAAGGGCTATGCCCACTAGGTTTCTGAAGGATGAATCTATTACTATTCAATGAGTCAAGTTCAAGGGTGACTTTGAGGTCTTGGAGCTCACTAAAGTAGACAACTTCCCTGTGCTATTAGGTCATCCTTAGTGTTATTCCAACAACACAGACCTACTCTTTAACAAGTGTTATGTGAGTTTTAAGAATAAAGAGGAGCACATTGTGATACCAACAAATGACACAAATATTTTCCCTTACATAGATCCCATCAATGAAGAATATCTTTAAAGGATTTACATGCATACGGTGCATGACCCAGAGAATGTGGAGCCATCAAAGGAAGGTGTACTTCAATGGGAATATGCACAATCCATAAGTGATACTACCAGTGTGGTTTGTGATAATTTGGCTCATGGATCTTATGAGATGGTTAGTAGTGAATTTTGGGGAAGAGTAAAAAAGGAGATTACCCTACGACTAGTTAGGTAGTTGGGGAAATCCATTTTACCGAAGTACATTAGAGATGAAAAACCCAAATCTTTCTTGTGTGCAATGGAGGAACAATGGCGTAATGAGGGGGATAGGAGAAATATGTTGGTGCACTCATTGAGAGGGATAACAACACATTAGTGGGCTATATATAGGGACAATTTACTTTTTTGGCGCGAGATAAGAGTGGCCTTCTTAACAAGGTTTTAAAGGAACAATATCCCTTCTCTAATACAAGATTATGATGGGAAGACTTCTCCCATGGTACATTTTCATAATTGTGAAAGGAATTAGATGAAATGACAAAATTCTCTACCACCGTCCCTATGTGTACATAAGTTATATTCTACGTTGTATAGGTGCACATGTGCTTGATACATACATTTTTAGCTGAAGCAGGAAAAAACAAATTGGTGCGAGCTCACTTTAGGTATCACCCATAATTTTGATTAGTTTTCTACTAAACCACTGGTTCATGAAGCTCTATATATTATGAATCACATTATAGTATGGGATAGCACAAAAAATGAAGAGATTGTGAATTAGTTATTTGGTGAGGTTGATACTAAATCATGTGACGACCTGGTGGAATCGAAGGAGACCATGTTGGGATGCACATGGAAGTAAAAGGGAAAAGGAAAACTTGTATATCTCATATATAATGAATAGGTCAAGGATCTAGATACTAAGCACACAGAAGGTGTGCATGAAGTATTGGACTCCACATATGAGCAACTGCGTGCCTACCATGTACCATTGAATACCAAGAAAGTAAAGATTAGGAATGAAGATGTGCTAAAAGAGGTGAAAATTGGTGCCCTACTATGCCCGTTCTAAAAACCTACCATGCCTGTTCTGAGAAGTCCAATTTTGTGAAAATTAGAGCTTTGGATTGAAATTTATGGCCTTTTGAAGTTCGGGGGTCGGGCACAAGGCGCGAAAGAGAAACAGAGGGAAGGCACACACAAGAAGGGCACGTGGTACAATAGGGTGTACACAAGCACACAAGAGGAAGAGCAAGGATGGCCAATTTTAAGGTGTCTATAGAAGGGTGCGCGAGGAGGGCACCAGGGGATACAAAAGAAGGCATGCGCGTGGGAAGAAGGGAAGAAAGCAGGCATGTGGGAGAAAGGTGCAAAGGGGGGGAATGGAAGGGGAGAAGAATGCAAAGGAAGAAACAAGAAGGTGTGCAAGGGTGCGAGGAAATAAGGCAACAAGGAAGCGAGGCGTGCGGCAAGATGTAAGTGCGTGAGAGGGAAGTAAAGGGAAAGCACACGTGCAGATGCGCACGTAGTAGAAAAGAACGCATGCTTGCGAAAGACAAGTATGGAAGCAAGGCACGAATATCTGAGTGAGGAAGGGTGTGTGGCAATGAACTTAACTGATTTTGAAGGTGTCTATGGAGGGGCACGCGAAAGATTAAAAAATGCATGGGGAAGGTGTTGAAGGACTACAGCTTATGCAAAGGGCCAAATAAGCAAACCTATGGGCGCACGACCTGAAATGTGAAGCATCAGAGCTAGCATGAAGATACAAGTTATCCAAAATAACTAGGAGAGTTATTTGGATAACAACTTTTTCATCATGATATGCACAAAAATAATAATAAAAGTAAAATATGAAATTACAAGTTCTAACTAGTATCTAATGTACAAGAATTCAAAATGCATAAAATAAATATTGTTACTCGGAGATTGGATGTGATGTTCTTGTTTTTCTTTTAGGAGTCTTGGATAAATGCACTTGAAAGTGAAATTGTAGTATTTTTGGAGAGTTTTATTCTTGGACGTGTGATTGAGCAAATTGCATAATAAACAAGTCAGAGAATACAAAAGGAAAACCTGATGACATAGGAAGATTATAAAGAAAACACTTATCAAAATAAAATAGAACAAATGATATAATTTCCATGTAGTCACAAAGTTTTATTAATAAAAACTACAATAAACTTACAAGTTGGCTTTTCATAGAGGCTATTATCAATCAATCCAATAACACTCGATGATGTCTAGATGTTTATTCTGAGTGTTTATTTTCGATACAATAAGTGGCACAATGAGAGTAGACTCAAATACTAAATAGTGCAGTCCATGTTCAATATCATTATGATGAGGGCCGATGTCAGGCTACGTGATGAATGGTTTCAATGGTAGTCTCTATAGATAGCCTTTACCAGGAATTGTCATATGCGGTTGATCAACGGTAGCTTGTAATTCAAATCTTTTGAGAAATTTCATAAAGAGGAATCATGTAAGGATTGTTTTAATAGGTTGTGAGCTAGTTTTGTTTCAGGATTGTGAGCTTGCGAGGAAGTTAAAAGGAGTTAATGATATTGTGGAAAATTTGTGATTGAATTATGAATAACTTGCAAGGGAAAATCATGGAAAAGGATCATAGTGGGAGCTCATGGAAGAGCTCATAAGAGGGATATTTGAAGGTATCATGATAGAGATATTAGATCTTGTGATAAAGCTCATGGGAGAGAAAGAAGAGATTATGTTATAGCTTGTGGGAAATCTTTTAGATCATGGGATATGGCTCACGAGCTCATGGGTAAGTTGTTGTGAGCTGGTGAGAGAGATAATGGAGGAACACATAAGAAGGATTATAGAAAATAACTCATGAGTTCATGGATGTTTCATGGAGGGATGATGAGAGCTCAATTCATGATTTTTTGGGTTGGTTATAGAGGACTTGTTATATGTGTGTGTAGGGGAATCATGGGAAATTCATGGAGAAGGTAATAGAATAGAGAAAGATCTTGAGAAAACTGATGGAAAGAGACCTCAAGGGAGATATCGTAATGGTAGAGAAAAATTAATTAGCTTCCTACCATTTTCCAATGACTTAAGTTTTAATTCTTATGCCTTAGGGGTTTTGACATCAAAATTTCTCCTAAGAAGGATTTAAAGGACAATTCATTATGAGCTCTTTTTATTTTTCTTATGACATAATTTCAATAAAAGGTTAATGGGTATTGAGCCAATATAGGCATGTTCATTACTTTAAATATTGTAGTTACAAATTTTCAGGGAAGCACCTCATAAATTATCGAGGGATTCTAAACATGATTGAGAATTACAAATTAAAAATATCACTTCAAACATTAAATAGTTATACAAAATCCGTAATATTTATTTTCCAATGTATGTTGGTTGTGTTTCCTAGCCCATTAAATACTTATGTGAACAAAATTGATTTAAAAGGTTTTAAGGAAATAACCTCTTGCTATAAAGAGAAATCAACTCACCCATAAGGAGATTAAGTTAAAATCAGTAGACAAACAAAATCATATTAACATTCATTCATGGGGAGAGCTTAGGGTGTGAGTGGGTATGGCATCATATAGTGACCCACATAGCAAAGAGTATACGTGGTAACCTCACCGTTGTCTTTAATATGTAGGAAAGGAAAAATTTAAGGCAATGAGGCAGATTTTGGGAAGAGATGAGCACGGCCTAACAAAATAAAGCCCAATAGGGGAAAAAAATCTCCACTAGTTAATGGATATTAATGTTAAAGACTTGATTATTTCCATTTAATGCCAATTATCATACAAGTTTAACAATGTCTAAATGCGCAGCTTCAGTTTTATAAGCAAATATTTTATATTGGTGACTCACCCAACGTGCAAAGAATCCAAGCTTGGTGGCGAGCTCAAATGGGGTTTTGATGAATCTTAGGCGGCGAAGTTAGAAATAAAGGAAGGGTCGAGATAACAGAGTAGCTTGGTCTCGGTGGGTATGATTTTAGAGAGGATTACACACCAAACCTTGGCAATAAATAATCATGGACTTTGAAGGGTTAGGCATACAAAAACGAGTGAATAACAAGTTGTTCCATAAATATTTTAAGAGATTAGGTTTAAAAAAATGAATGATGAGTTAAATTTTCAATCAAACAAATTCTGCAAGACATGCAAGATGTTTTAAATGAATTGGATTAAAAATAAATAACCATAAGACTCAAATAATGTCAAAACATCAAATCCTAAACAATAGGCATGTTTATAGGTGTTTCTCTAATTTTTTCCTACTTTGGATTTAATTGGAAAAATTAGGAGATTTATAAACATGTGACTAGAAATTTAGCTTTGGTAACCATTTGTAAGACAATGTCAAATCACACATAATGAGAAAAATACCGTGTCAAACTTAAGTAAACATTAAACTTTATAAAAAAATAGAAGTAACATACAACCAAAATTGTGCCACCATCGTCTCCAAAAAAGTATACATTGATTTGGATAGCCTAAAAGATGTGTTATATTATAAAATCTATAACCAAATGATAAGTAAATAAATGGGCTTACATTGTCGCCATTGAGAATGAGAGAGACAATCATGGATTGTTTCACTGAATAAAGCAGGATAAATCCAAATTTGAATCTAATAACTACACATAACTACTTTGAAATAGATTATTATTTTTTGTCGGTTAGGGAAACTACTTCAAACTCATCACTGGCCCTTTTTGAGATAATAAATGATAGTCATGAAGTCCACAATGATAAGAAAAATTATAAACAAAATGAGAATATACTAAATCTTCACATATAGCTTGATTCATTCCACTAAATGGATTTACTTATGAGTGCTTTAGACGTAGGTGCCCCCAT
>CM034151.1:214460094-214465491 GCA_019776745.2 Taxus chinensis
TGTCATCAAAAGTGATGCTTGCGAAAATGGTGTTGGTAGTGTTTTCCTCTAGGAAGGTCACCTCCTTGTTGCACTGACAAAGCTCTCTTAGGAAGGAATTTTGTCTTTTCTACCTAGGAGAAATAAATGATGGCAATTTTACATGCAATACAAAATTAGAGGCCATGCCTGTTACGGAGGAATTTCTACATCAAAACAGATCATCATAATATGAATTACTTCCTTGAACAACGAGTTTCATCTCATGCTCAATAGAAGTGGGTCTACAAACTTATGGGGTATGAATATGAGATCACTTGTAAGAAAAGGAAGGAAAATGTGTTCTTCGATGTGCTCTCTCATACTTTCAAGGATCAAGTCTCCCTCTGCGTTGCATTTGTGCCCATCCTAGAATGGTTGCAAAAATTCCAGCAAGAATGGGAAAAGGATCTAACCATTTAACACCTAATCTAACAATTGTTTTTTTATCCTTAATCATCACCACACTACTATTAGGAAGACAACTATTTGTAGTATAAAGGGTGTCTGGTGTTACCACCTAAAACAGAGCTTCACCATGTAATTCTTCTCAAACTCATTTCTTTACCATCTACAGTTCATTCATGCTTCTTGAAAACATATTAGAGGATTAATAGGAATTTCATTTAATAGAGAATGAAGGAAAATATAAAATAGTTTTTATCCGAATATGATACATGTCAATAAAATAGGGGTGAAACAATAGTAACCACAGGCTTGTTGCAACCATTTCCAATTCCAATGAATACCTGGAATGATATTTCCATAGACTTCATTGAAATCCTCCCTAAATATGGTGGAAATTCAGTTATCCTTGTAGTGGTGGACTGCCTCTCCATGTAAGCCCATTTCTATGTCTTAGCGCACACATATAAGACATAAACCATCGCCCAAATTTTCATTGACCAAATCTTCCACCTCCATGGCACCCTAGCTTCAATTGTCTTAGACTGTGATGTCTCTTTCACAATCCATTTTTGGAAAAATTTATTTTACGGGATAGGAACCCAGTTGAGGATGAGCTCTAGATGTCATTCACAAACATATGGCCAAACTAAAATTATTAACATTTAAAAGTTTGGAAAAATTCCTTCGATGTTTTACCTTTACGGACCAGCAATAGTAGATCAAGTGGCTACCTCTTGTTGAATGATGGTACAACACATCATATTACACCTCCACCAGAATGACTCCATATGAAGTGGTCTATGGCCAACCTCCACCACTTATCCTCCCTTACACTCCTTGCAGTTCTCTAGTTCATGTTGTTGACACCGTCATTAGCCAACATGACCAAATTCTCTGCACTCTTCAAGAAAATATCCATATGGCACAACACCATATGAAATAATGGGTAGATTAGTACATCTTAGAGTGCAACTTCTAGCTGAGGGATATGGTTTTTTATGCTTACAACCATATAAATAGCATTCCTTAAAACTCAAAGGGTCTTAAAAGCTTTCCCCTAAGTCTTATGTACCCTACAAATTTCTCCAAAATATTGATGCAACTTCCTGCAAGATCAAGCTTCAAATTTTCTCATGATTTCATCATGTATTTCATGTCTCTCTCTTGTGTGCAAGATGTACCTAGCAACATCGGGAATGTTTTATTACAGGTGTATCCATACACTATCTATCTCAATGATAATTGAGCATTTCGTGTGTTATCTTTTGTGTTTTTCTTGCTTAATTAACTAGGAAAAAGGGTATCCTTACACAAAAAATAAAATCATGGATATAGGGACGTGACCAGATAAATCGGTTAAAGAGAGAATAATTTTCCTGATGTATTCTCAAAAGCACTGATTATGCTTCAGCAAGACCAAAATGCAATCTTCTTTTAATCCCATAAGAAATTTTTTCCTGAAATTTCAAACTACACCCACTTCAAGAAATGCACTATCAAACATTTCATGTGGGGACCTTTTTTGTTTTTTCAATCACTTTGTGATCTATTTTATTTCCTTAGGTATGTATTGAAATGATATTTTTCATATTGGGTTATCTGAAGGATTTTTTTAATGCTCGTCTGAAGTCTTGAAGAAAATTCAAGGAAATTGATTTGTATTTTCTCATTCAACGATGGTGCTTATAGTCTATGTGGTTGTCCAAGAGTAGATTTCATGATCAGGTAGGAGTATTTACTCTTAAATTTCATATTGTTTTAATCAAATGTTTACGTATTTCAATTTCCAATAAATAGGTTCTTATTTCAATTATTTTTTATTTCTCTAATTGTATACTTGAAAATTCTAATTATTGTTGAATTCCCATTTTCCTATATTTGGGGATCCAACCACTTCCTCAATCACACGCCCGTTCACACATGCACCCACACTTATTTTATCCTTAAGATAGTGTAATGGTCCCAAATAATTGGATGAAGGAGAGAATAATTTTCTATTAGAAGACAACATAAGGAGATCTCAGTCATCTAGCTTCCCCAGTCTAATCATAAATACATCACTATTATTTGATTTTATTTTTAGGATAATCCCACATGTAAGGTTTTGTGCAACCATTTTTTGTAAGATTTGATGAAAAATCATAGAATTAATGCTATATATATTTATAAATTGACCCAACATATTTTCTAAGCTTTGGCAATGGGCGAAGAAGCTAACTTGAAACATTAGCACAAAATCTCATAGAAATGAAGTGTTGGGATTTGTGTGTAATCGTAACTACTTCATTTAAGACTAACAAATTTTGTCAACAAGGAAAATCTGGAGAATATTTGCAATTAATTTTAAAATCTTCTCTCCCACCCAACAACGTTTAATGCTTAGCTTTCTCATGAAGTTTTATAGTTTGAAAGACCTCTATAAATGTGAGGCATTTTTGTATGCATTTTGTAATAAAGAAATTGAGCAGCAAAATCATGTTAAAATTCTAATAGAAAATGCTTATTTTAGATATTTTTTTAATTCTTTGCATCCCTATACCCACATTTGGTATTAGAGAAGGTTCTAAAAACCTCAAATAAATATCAAAAATCCTCGCAGGATGAAAATCCTCAACCTGGGCGTGCGATTTCAGGCCAGCGACGGTGTTGCACACGTTTTTCCACAGGTCACATTTTCTATCTTTTAAAATTTTTGTGATTTTCTAGTTTAAATCTGAGTATTTTTTTCTTCGCAATGGATGGAAATATTAGCTTTCTTTTACAAAACCAAATCCCCATTTTTAATGGAAAAAATTATGATTATTGCGTTATTAGAACAAAAAACCTTTTCTACAGTCAAGGTCTTTGGGAGCTTGTCGAAAATTGCTTCCCTGAAGCAACACATCAAGCTGCATATAATGTCTTTTCTCAGGAAGACAAGGACCTTCTTAATGAAAATATAAAAAATGGATACAAATGCCTAAGTTTTTATCTAGCAAGGTCTGTACATGTCAATATTTTCTATAGTAGTGACAACCACTAGGTTTAAGTAAGATTGGGACATTTTAGAAACTGCCTATCAAGGTGCCAACAAAGTAAAACTTGCCAAACTTCAAATTTTGGGAAGATAATTTGAGAATATTCAAATGAGAGATTTTAATAGTGTTGATTCATTTTTCACCCATGTGATGGGTGTTAGAAATCAGATTAGTTCACATGGAGAGACCTTAGAAGACCAAAGGATCATAGAAAAATCCCTTAGGAGTCTACCAGCCAAGTTTGACTCCATTGTTGTTGTCATTGAAGAGTCCAAGGATTTGACTTTGCTCTTAGTAGATGAGCTAATGGGATCTCTATTATCCCATGAACAAAGACTTAACATATATGAAATTCCTCTTTAGAGCATGTTTTTAAGATCCAAGTTTCAGTTAGTAGAGATAGTGGAAAATCTTCAAACAGAAGAGGAAGAGGAAAATTTAATGCAAGAGGAGGTTGAGCTCCATATTCAAATGATCAAGACAAATCTAGATATAGCTCAAGGGAATTTTCAAGGAGAGTTAGAGGTAGAATTTTCTCTCACAGTCATTTTGATAACCATTCTCATGAAGAAAGGTATGAAAAATCCAATATTCAATTTCACTATTGCAAAAATTATGAGCATTATGTTATTGAATGTAGAAAAAGACAATATGATTTAAGCAAATGAAGTGCAAATTTTTGAAACGAATGTAATTCTAGAAGTTTCAATAATAGTTCTATTTTTATTGCTTGTCATGTCACTCAAGAGAGCAAAAAAGATGTATGGTTTTTGGATTATGGTTGCAGTAACCACATGATAGGTTCAAAGGAATTATTTTCTAGCATAGGAAAATTTGTCCAATTAGAGGTAAAACTGGGAAATGAAAAAAAAAATCAGTAAATCGAAAAAGGAACCATAAATATTAAGACAAAACAAGGACAAAATAAGTTCATTCATGATGTCTATTATGTCCCTGGGTTTAAACACAACCTCATGAGTATAGTTCAGTTTATACAGAAAGGCTACAAAGTGTATTTTGAGAAAGGATAATGTATTATTTTGGATCGCAATCCAAGCAATAGGCTGATAGCCAAGATGTAAATGACAAGAAATAGAATTTTCCCAATCAAAATAAAAAGTGACATGAGCCTAGCAGTTGCTAGCTCATAATCTTGTATGGGTCATGGAGATCTCAGTGAAGGAGAGTCTCAGAGCCTAGTGGTCGCTAGCTCTAAAAAATGGATTGCAAAAAAATTCTCAAAGAAGTTCCTCAAGCCTAGCAAGAACTAGGCATCTCCCAAGGGAAGAAAATAAAATAAAAATTCAAAGAGGTTCCTCAACCCTAGTGGGCGCTAGGGTTCTTCCAAGCAAAGAAGAAGATTTTTTTTTCAAGGAGGCGTCTTAAGCCTAGTGGGTGCTAGGCTTCATGCAAGCCGAGAAATTCAAAAACATTCTCAAGGGTGTTCTTCCACCTTAGCAGGTGCTAAGGTTCCCCCATGTAAAAATGTGTAAAAAAATTCCCAAGGAAGTGTTTCAAGCCTAGCGGGTGCTAGGTATTTTTCAAAGGAAAATGAAGAAAAAAATTGTTTAGAAAAGTTTTGAAGTTAACAACGGCTAACTCTTAACCACCCATGAATGGAGAAACACAATTTCAAGAAGGTTTTTTAAAGCTAGTGGGTGCTAACTCTAAATCACCTATGGAATGTCAAGACATCACTGAAAGAGGATTTCCAAGCATGACATCTCCATTTCCAAGCCTGGATTTGGCATTTAAGGCTTGGAAATTTACATTTTAATGGCATAAATGTTCTCCACAAGAAGAACATGGTGAATGGAATACCATTGATTAATCCACTTGAAACATCGTGCCAAAGTTACATTTTAGAAAAGAAACATAGGGAAATTTTTCCAGTTGGAAAGGCATATAGAGCTCAAGAGTCCCTCAAAATCATGCATACAGACATATGTGAACC
>CM034151.1:214465991-214590864 GCA_019776745.2 Taxus chinensis
AATTTGTTGGTGGACGACCTTTGGGTGTGGCTCTTGGTCCTAATCAGGAGCTCATTGTGTGCGAACTTACCCAGGTAATTTATTTTCCATGTATGTAATTCTGTGTTATAAGTTCTAAGGGTCATCTACTTTCATAAATTTGATGTAAGTTTATATGGAATCATTAGTTTGTTTTGTTCAAAAGTTTTGGATTGAATACTATATTCTTAAAATGAACTGTGTTAGGGTTTGCTGAATGTGACGAAAGACGATTTTTCCCTCTGTATTTGAAATTTCCCTGCATTTGATGCTCTGAGGACGACTTTATTTGAGTTGCAGAGATTTTAGTGGTCATCATGAGTGGTTCATAAGGTGTAATATTTACTGAAGGTTTTGCAGATGGGGGTAGAGTAAAGTAAGCAGATTTTGATTGTGGGAGGAACTCCATGGTTAAGCACACATGAAGTAGAGTAATTTTGGTATGAGTGACCTCTGGGGAAAGCCCTTGTACTAATTCACCCCTATGATCTTCACCCAGATGTATTGAATGCCAATTACGTCATTCATACTTGTGAGAGTGACTGTTACTCATGAAACATGGGTCAATGTGGGAATCATCTCACTTAATTTGATGGAGGCCAAGATGATCAAGTCAAGCCTTCTTTGCTTAAACAGAGGAATGAGTTATTGATAGGATTTTAGAGCCCAAAGTCAAAAGGTCACTGTCATAGGGTAGAGTTATAGGGGTTTCAAAGTATTAAGCTCTCCAAACATACTCTTAGGCTTATATTACATTCCCTCTCAAAAGTTCTGATGCAGGCCTATATGATGACAACAAGGTTTCAATGCTACAGTTTCCAAAATCACAATTTGTAACCCTAAGCACATGTTTACTAAGAATAGGACAGAGCATGAGAGATTTAAGAACCAGTGACTCTTCAAGAATATACAAAGGATCCTACAGTTACTGCCTTGTTCCAAGACATACATCCAAAAATACAACTTGTAGTCATCTAGATATCAGGGGAACATGTAAGAATGTTGTACAGACCTGTATCAGCACAGGAAATCCATAGGATTATATGACAATCAAGGCAGAATATAAGGGTTGTCGTAAATATCGACACACCAAGAATATACCGAGGTTCCTACCAAATTCTACATGCCTCCATACATACAGCAAACCCCTAACAAGCTATTAGCATCTCGATATAAAAAGAAACATATGAAATCTCAGTACAGTCTTGAAAATTCTAGAAAATACAGAGTTTCATAAGATTTGAGGAATAGTAACTGAACAAAGGAGAAATTATAATGTCATGAAATTTGTCTTCATCTTTATTAAATACCTAACACCCTCATACCATTCGTTGGGAGCTCAAGAATACAAGAATCAAATGCAAAACCTTGTTTTTTGGGTTCTTCTCAGAATTGAGACAACATATCTCAAGAAACTTCTCACCTTTGGCTTTCGAATTACTCCTTGCATTCTAAGCTCTGCCACATCCTTCTTGAATTCTCTTTTTTTTGAATGAATCCTCCCACCATCATTTCTTGCATCATATTTCAGTTACAAAGCCTAACCATACTCACTTTCACTAAGGAATTCACCATCTACCATTCCAAGTACTTCACAACCATGTTCATTCATATTAATTTAAAGAGTTATTTAGAATACATTTGCAAGTAATCACAGTATTAAGTAACATATGGCAACATAAAGACTTACAAGAACAATCTCTCTTTCATACTGAGCTATGCAAAATAGATGCACACTTATTCTTGCATACTGAATGCCTCAATTGTAGGGATGGATGGGTCCAAACTACTCTATTTCTACTGCTTGTGCAACAAGCACTTTCTATTTCATAGGTGCTGCAAATCATATAATTCGGGGTGAAGCTGTAAGTTGTTTACACTTATCTTATTACTCGTTGTTTACAAAAGAGATACATTTCATTACGGAGGCACTAAATCTACATGTTTTCAAATTGGTGTGTTTTTAAGATGTCATGCTTTCGGTGGCTCTAATGCTGCTATTATTCTAATAGGTAAAGTCAAGTAGCATCTATTTTCTTCTTGTATTTTGGCTTGTGACTCTGAGTTATCTTTTACAGGATTATGATATGATTGTATAATAACCATATTCATATAATTACTTTTACCGGGCTTCACATGGTCACCGTCTGCAAGTACTCTTTGAGTTTTGATCTGGTGAACATATGTTTGCTTGCAGGTCTTGGGGGATTTGTAGCTTGCGGGGCATTGTCAGAAAGGAATGATGATCCCACAAGAGCATCACGTCCATGGGATGAAGTATGATTATTGGTCCATTATGATGATCCAACAAAAGAATAATGTCATTGATCTCCTTTTGCGTTTTTCTAATATCAAAGCATCTCATACTTGATTTTGGGACAACTTTTCAAATTAGCTAAACTAATTGCTCCACTTTTTGACAGGATCGTGATTGGTTTTTCATGGGGGATGGAGCAAGAATTCTGCTTCTTGAGGAATTAGAACATGCAAAGGTACATTCTTTGTCAAGAGGCATCTTTTGCTAGTGACTGAAGTTTAAGGCTATCTAGCTTGTATTTTGAGGTTTGTAATTGTTATATGCTCTAATAGATATGTTGCATTCTCGGTCAGGAATATTTTGCTTTGGCTACTATAAATTTTGTGATTGTAGATGTTCTTTGTTATGAATTATATGTTAATTGGTTTTTTCTATGTGCAGGGAGATATCTAATCACCCAGAAGCATATGTTAGAAGATCATCTCTTTTTTCAGCATCTCGCATATTGATAGCTCTCCATCCATAATTTATAGCAAAATATTTAAGTGGCGGTGATGTTGAGATTGCTAAAGCGCTGGAATGGATTCACACTTGGGCTCTTTGTGTTGCGTAAGTTGATTCTGACTTTGAGTGTTATGCGGTATGTACCATATATTAAGTTTAGTGAAATTATTGATTAGTCTCTACTATAAGTTACACCTTACAGTTCATGAACATCCATATTTATTTCACTATTTATTTGATAAGCAAATAAAAAATGAATGTGTTTATAATTATTTGTGATTTTAGATATACAAACTTTTCTGAGGCATATATCATTTAACATTTAGGATTTATTATCTTAACAGACCACCTTGGAGAATTGAACCGATTGAGGAAAATACCAATTAATTATGTGCTCCATATGTACTATTTTAGACCTTTTGGGGTGATGACAAAAAAACATCTACAGAACAGTGAACAGTATGCAAAACCATTTTTAATGTCATCCATATTCGTCTTACAACAACATGTTCAAACAAGTCTGCATAGTCTGCACCAGCTGCAACAGTTGAACAAGAGTTTCCTTAAGGACATGTTAATAATGTATGTTATGGAATTGGCTTAAAGTAAATGTCAGTCTTGAATTAGCAGAGTCAATCTGAATTATCTATGGCGGTAACTAGCTTCTCTCAATATTTCTCTCCCTACAGTTTGAATGATTTTTTATTCTTATCATCATTGCCATCTTCTTTTGGGTCAATGATGGAGGAGGAAACTTGAATATTGCTGAAATTTTAAGGTCATTGTAAAGAGTGGATAAATTGTCTATGTTCATCTAGGATAACATGTTCTTACTAATGTCGTGCAGAAGCACTTTAATATGTGCCAATCAACTTCTTGTTTGACTGGAATAAATATACCATTACTTGTTTTGCATATTGCAGGTTTAGTAAATGCTGGAAATTGTGTTGAGTTGGTAGCACATCTTAATGTTGATGGATTTCTAGTCGGAGGGGCTTCTCTGAAGGTTGGCTGCAAACTGTTTTACCCTCTTTATACCTTTTCGCTGAAGTTTTTCAAGCTCTCCATATTGTTTACTTCAATACAAACTTTTCTCATCCTGGCCTACGAAAGCTCGTGGTCAAGTTATGCTTGGAGGTGACTATACTCTTTTTTATGTGAGCTCGTATCATCAAAATAACTTCAAGTATAAGAGCAATGTTATTATGTATTGTATTTTCAAGTTACCTGTCACATTATGAAAAGGCTTAGCATAGACATGCCTTGTTATTAAAGATGGCCTTTTTTGTGAAAGGTTGATGGTTTCTTGTTATATGTTTAATTCAACCTCAGTATTTTAATGAGATGTTTGTTATAAATTTTCAAGTGATAGTTGATAAACGCAACGAGTCATTATAATCTTTGTTTCATGAAGACTAAAGATGAGTTGCTTGGTGCTATTGATAGTAGAGAATTGTATCAAAGTTGAGACAATCAAAGCGAAGAACATGAAATGACCGCTGCCGACAGAGAGACACTGACTCAAAATTAAAGTTAAAAAAAAACACCTCAAAGTAGCACTAGAGAAGCAGACAGATCGCTTGAAGCTGGGGGTGGAGAGGTGTTCATATTGTATGCAAAGGGTTAACGGAATTTAGGCACCCTTTTTTATTTTATCATTGTATTTAAAGGGTTAACAGTATTTAGACACCCTTTTGTATATTATCATTGTATTTAAAGGGTTAACAGTATTTAGACACCCTTTTGTATTTTATCTTATTTGATATTAATAAAATGTTTGTGGACCCATTTGTTGGGCACAAGATTCAAATCAAATTGTTTTTAATTTATGATATTCCTTACCGGTCTACTCTAACATCATAGATGATATGTAGCTGTCGATTGCACTATATGATATTTGGTTATTATTTATTCTTGAAATTCAGATTTTTCATTCTTTAAATTCGTATTGTCTCTAGAGAGACAATAAAAATTGAAATTAGTATTGTCTCTAGAGAGACAAAAACTATATTGTCTCTCAAGAGACAAAATATGTATCAACCTATATTGTCTCTGAAGAGACAATAATTAGAGACAATATTAGAGACACCCGTTTTGAGACAATAATAGAGACAATATACAACTTTTTTATTGTCTCTATTTGAGACAATTTGATCAAGTATTGTCTCTATTATTGTCTCAAAACACCCCCCCTTGTAGTAGTGCCTCAAATGCGAGTTTCAGAGCTTAACCATGCCCTCACATTTTTTCATTCAGCTAGATCTCAAGCTCAAAGGATCCTTTCTGGATCATTAGGAAGATCTAAATCAAAAATGGTGCCAAAAAGAAGAGGTAGGCGCAATTATTTTCTCAAAATTACATTGAAATATGATAATTATAGATTAAAATTTGACAAAAACCCAAAAAGGAGAAAAATGTGTACGCGTTCTATTAGAACGTGATCGCATTTTAAAATCTTGGGTTTGGCATTTACCAAAGAATAACAAGTACGCGTAATGTTTGTTATAAATTTAAAAAAGATGCCCGACCCTCTATCATTTTATCTCCCTCAAATGCAAGTTTCAAAGTTTAACCGTGCCCTCACATTTTTTCATTCAGCTAGATCTTAAGCTCAAAGGATCCTTTCTGGATCGTTGAGAAGATCTGAATTGATGATGGCACCACAAAGAAGAGGTAGGCACAATTATTTTCTCAAAATTAAATTGAAATATGATAATTATAAATTAAAATTTGAATTGAATACATTTTTTTATTGTTACAGTTAGAGGTCAAGGGAATAAACCACAACAAAACCCTGTTATTCCTATCATCCCTCCCAACACTCCCACAATTGCTCAACAGCCCCAAGGTAGTCAAGAAGATTTAGCATCTCACATAGTTGAAAAGAAAATTGAAATTGAGGATTTAATCAAAATAATGAGGGATTCACAATCTAAAAATCCCCATTGAGTCTGTCTTGCAAACACATTGGAGGCATTACTTTCTTAAGTTAACGTAGCAACGGGTAAAATTGATCATTGGACAACTTATATAGAGGGTTTTAGGGTTTATTATTCCAACAAATTGTCATATGTGGATGTAAATAAAAAAGAAATTACAAAATACCTCATATGTTCCTTATTCACCGACCCCACACTAATTTTCCTATTCCGTTGTCATGTAAATGGTTTCCCATCCATTGGTGCAATAATAATTTGATTAAAAATAATTTTTGGGACTGATGGTGGATGGTGTTTGATTTTCCACCTTGTAATAACAACGAGGTGCCACTATACTTTCTCAGGAAACTCTATTATGAGTTTATCCTCAACGAGATCCCAAATTATTTTGATTTTTGAGATTTCCAGGGCCGAGGAAAAGGATCTACACATGATCAAATAGGTACACAACGTGTATCTATTTGACAGCGTAGATTCCTCACACAGAATCCCCCTCACCCTGAGATTGTCCCTTAAGTAGTGAAGGATATATTAGAGATTGATAAACTCCACATGCTTCAGGGGCTATCTACGACCCTTTTTCGACATAAGAAAAATATTTCTGAGCCAGATGCTTGCAAAGGTACACAGAGTATTCCCTCAGGGAGTACTAGCATGAGGCCACATTTTTTCTTGTCATGTGGTAGCATGTGTTTAGGGCCCTAGGAGGACGATACTTCCGTGTAGACTGATTTTGGTGGATTTGGTGCTAGGGGTGGACATGATAATGTCACTATGTCAGATGCGCTTTTGAGTGAGACATTTGGATTATAGCCATCGACGTCACCTTCACAGGTATTTGTTATTTTTTATTATGTGTGTTACAAAAAGTTTGGAGTACTTGATTTACGTATATATGTTAAATTTATGAAATAATTATTTTTTTACATGTACATGCATTGATATTACAACGCGCGGGAGGCGCATCTTCATCCCAACCATAGGTGACGAGCACCATGCATACACATACATTCAAAGAGGTAATTTAGAATATTATGTAAAATTTTCACATACATATATACATACATATATATATATATATATATATATATATATATATATATATATATATATATATATATATATATATATATATATATATATATATATATATATATATATATATATATTAGTTTTGAACTCAAATATATGCATGTTCTTGTATGTCCATCTAACTCACGTGGTACATGTTTGATAAAGATGTTGACTTTACTAGAAACCCCACCATCTCTGTGATAAGTAGAGAAAGGTGCTTCCGCTGCAATTTCATCTGCGCAATAACTCACTGAGGTATTCAAACAACATGTAAATTTTGTTAAATTTCTCTTGTAATTCATATTATGTGAAATTACACGTTAGTAATTTCTTTCATTATAGAATTTTAAACTATGTTAATAATGTCCTTCATTGTGTATATGCAGGAGTTACCTGTGATAGGTAGTAGCCTTGTTCAATTTATTCATAGGCATGGTGGGGTAAAAGCAATAGTTATATATTGATAAAATTAGTTAAAATATTGTCATTATGTACATACATATACTTAGTTCTATTTTCGGTAATTCTGATGTTAGATTTTTTAATCTTTTGTTTATGGAGGGAACTTCAACCCCTTCCATTTTGAATTTGAGGGCAGAGACTTCTCCATATCATCATCTTTGTACCCCTTTTCATACTCCAGGAGCTGCCAATGAATCATCTGAGTGTGAGATGCAAATTCATCATGATCGAAAACTTGCGGTAAGTTTGTGTATTTATGTAAATACTTTCATTATATCATGGTCTTAAATACATGTTGAAAACATATATAAATTAAGTTTTGACTAAAAAACATTGTTTTCATTTACAAGCTCATCTATAGGTGAGTATTCAGCGGAAGAGGACTCGTAGCATGTGCTCGGATAATCCAATGTCATCTCATAGATCTCCATCAGTCTAAGGGAGGGCCTTCTTCAAAAAAGGCCAAGAGAGGGATAAATTTTGATGATTGGGAAATATATGTCTTACATGACATTTTTTTTGTATGCTTATGTGCATGGCATTGTATGTACTCCTATTTGGCATTTGAACTTGATGGTATATGACCTATTTGGGCATTTTTATATTTATTATGCACATTAATATACTATTTGGAACTTGATATTTTTGTATGAGACCTTACATTTCTGAGATTATTTTTGCATGAAACTCATATGATGTGCACTTGACAAAATTTAAGACATTATGGATTATTTTTTCATTTATTGGTGATGTACATGTACTAGTATTTTCAATGTATAATATGCATAAAACTTTAGAAATCAATATTTATATAATGTATGTATATAAAGAGTTACCTAATCTGAGTAATTATTCATTAAATTTATCAATGTATGTATGTGTATTTACCTTACTTATGCTTCTTCTTGCTCATGGTCTCTTTATACTAGTTCATATCTTATCATCCACTTACTACATTCTTCTACGATTCTTAGTCTTCTCCCCTATTAAAACACCAGAGAGTCTTCTAAACATTACTCCAATTCTTGAGAATGTTTACTAGATGCAATGACATTCTGATTGGGACACTCAATGATTCTTTATTGTCTAATCTTGTCTAATTCATTTTATTACCTTTAAATCTATAGGCATTTCATGTTATTTGGAAATCACATCACACCCTTCACTAGGCTCAATGACTACCCCTATCCTTTTGAAGGTGATTTTGAAATCATCCATGGGTTTATCATAGCATAAATTATCAATGAATGGAAGGTCACAAAGCCGTAGGCCAGCTGACTCCAATTCAGAACTAAAAAAGAAAGATTTACTAGGTGATTGATAACTTATGTGTGTTCTTAGACATTCCCCTATCAAATTCATTCTTAAGCCAATCTAGTCATTCAGGGCTCTTAAGGGACTACACTTAGACGAGGTAGCCCAAAATTATGGGGAGTGTAGGGAACCAAAAAAAAGCCTCCCATAATATCTACCTGGCCACCCTGATGTGTTGGCGTAGTTGGTTCAACACCAAGAGCTTCCGTTTGTAAAGTATTGTGTCTGACTGTCTTACATTGACTTAGACTACACTATTTTACGTGTTTACAAACAAAAGGACAACGAGATAACCAAATGGATATGGAAAAAACCGTAGAAGGATTTCGTAAAGGGATTTGACATGAAGGTTTTGAATCTGACAAGATGTCCATAGGTTCCACGGAGTCTGAGAAATCACGTGTCAAAGATATAACGTGTTTTGGTCTCAGGGCTCTTAAGAGACTACGCCAAAATGAGGTAGCTCGAAAGCACGGGGAGTGTAGGGAACCAAAACAAAGCCTCCACTAGCATTAACCAAGAAATATGGAAATTTTGGCCCAGACGGTTTGGTCCCAGAAGATACCGTTTGTAAAATATAGCGTCTGATAGCCTTACACTGACTCAGACTACACTATTTCACATGTTTGCAAACAATAGGATAGTGAGAGAACCAAATAGATATGGATAAAACCGTGATATGATTTAGTAGAGGGCCCCGATGTGGAGGTTTTGGATTTGATGAAATGTCTCTAGGTGCCACGGAGTCCAAGAAATTACCCATCGAAGATATAGCATGTTTTGGTCTTAGGGCTCTTAAGGGATTACTCCTGGATGAGGTAGCCCGAAAGCATGGCGAGTGTAGGGAACCAAAAAAAATCCTCGCCAAACATTTACTTTGCCACCCCGATGTGTTTGTGTTGTTGGTTTGACGTAAGGAGCTTCCGTTTACAAAGTATTTTGTCTGACAGCCTTACGCTGACTTAGACTACACTATTTCATGCGTTTGCAAACAATAGGACAGCGAGAGAACCAAATTGAGATGGAAAAGATCCCAAGAGGATTTCATTGAGGGCTTTGACATGGAGGTTTTGGATTTGATCAGATGTCTCTAAGTGCCATAGAGTCCAAGAAATCACCCGTCAAAGATATATTATGTTTTGGTCTCAGGGATCTTAAGAGACTATGCCCGAAAGAGGTAGCTCAAAAGCACGGGGAGCGTAGGGGCCGAAAAAAAATCCTCCACTATAATTCACCAAGAAATTTGGATGTGTTGGCCCAGACAATTTAGTCCCACGAGCTACCATTTGCAAAATATAGCATTTGGTAGCCTTACACTGACTCAGACTACATTATTTCACATGTTTACAAACAATATGACAAAGAGAAAAACAAATAGAAATGGATAAAAAATGTGATAGGATTTCATAGAGGGCTACGACATGGAGGTTTATGATCTAAAGAGACATCTCTATGTGCCATGGAGTCGAAGAAATCACCCGTCAAAGATATAGCGTGTTTTGGTCTCAGGGATCTTAAGGGACTATGCCTGGACAAGGTAGCCCGAAAGCATGGGGAGTGTAATGAACCAAAAAAATCCTCCCCTAAAGTTTACCTGGCCACCTCGACGTGTTTGCGTAGTTGGTTTGGAGCCAAGAGATTTCGCTTGTAAATTATTGTATATAACAAATTTACACTGACTTAGACTACATTATTTCACACGTTTACAAACAATAGGACAACGAGAGAACTGAATGGAGATGGAAAAAATCTTGAGATTATTTCATTGAGGGCTTTGACGTGGAGGTTTTTAATCTGATGAGATGTCTCTAAGTGCCACAGAGTCCAAGAAATCACCCGTCGAAGATATATCATGTTTTGGTCTCAGGGGTCTTAAGAGACTATGCCTGAACGAGGTAGCTCGAATTCATGGGGAGCATAGGGACCCAAAAAAATCCTCTACTAGAATTCAACAAGGAATCTGGATGTGTTGGCCCAGATGGTTTGGTCCCATGAGCTATCATTTGTAAAATATATCGTCTAACAGCTTTACACCGACACACACTACACTATTTCACATGTTTGTAAACAATAGGAAAATGAGAGATCCGAATGGATATGGATAAAACCACAATAGGATTTCATAGAGGGAACCAACATGGAGGTTTTGGATCTGACGAGATGTCTCTAGGTGCCATGGAGTCCAAGAAATAACCCGTCAAAGATATAACATGTTTTGGTCTTAGGGCTCTTAAGGGACTATGCCTAGACGAGGTAGCTCGAAAGCATGGGGAGAACAGATAACAAAAAAAAAACCTCCCCTAGTGTTTCCCTAGCCACCCTAACATGTTGGTATAGTTGGTTTGGCACCAAGAGCTTCCATTTGCAAATTATTACATTTGGCAGCCTTACACTGACTTAGACTACACTATTTCTCATGTTTGCAAACAGTAGGATAGTGAGATAACTGATATAGATGGAAACAAACATGAGAGGATTTTGTACAGGGCTTCAACATGGGGGTTTTGGATCTAATGATACATCTCTAGGTGCCACGGAGTCTGAGAACCCACCCATCAATGATATAGCATGTTTTGGTCTCAGGCCTCTTAAGGGAGTACACCGAGACGAGGTAGCCAAAAATCACGGGGAGTGTAGGGAACCAAAAAAATTCTCCACTAGAATTCACTAGGAAATCCGGATGTGTTGGTCCAGATGGTTTGGTCCAACGAGCTACCATTTGCAAAATATAGCATTTGACAACCTTACACTAACTCAAACTACATTATTTCACACATTCGCAAACAATAGGACAATGAGAGAACCAAATGGATATGGATAAAACCATGATAGAATTTTTTAGAGGGCCCTGACGTGGAGATTTTAGACACTAGGAGACATCCGTAGGTAACAAAGAGTCCAAGAAACAATAGGAGGTTTCAATTCATTCTTAAGCCAATCTAGTCATTCAGGGCTCTTAAGGGACTATGCCCGGACGAGGTTGCCAAAAAGCATGGGGAGTTTAGGGAACCAAAACAAATTCCTCCCTAGAGTTTACCTAGCCACCCCAACATGTTTGCATAGCTGGTTCGGTGCTAAGAGCTTTCGTTTGTAAATTATTACGTCTTACAGCCTTACATTGACGTAGACAACAGTATTTCATGTGTTTGCAAAAAATAGGATAACAAGAGAACTGAATGGAGATGGAAAAAACCACAAGAGGATTTCATAGAGCACCCCGATGTGGAGGTTTCAGATTTGAAGAGATGTCTCTAGGTTCCATGGAGTTTGAGAAATCACCCATCAAATATATAACATGTTTTCGTCTCAGGGATCTTAAGGGACTACTCCCTGACGAGGTAGCCCAAAAGCACGGGGGAGTGTAGGGAACCAAAACAAAGCCTCCACTAGCATTCGAGTCTTGTTCATCTCTTTATGTAAATTCCTTGACATCATGTAGTTTCTGGCAGCTACCCAATGTGGAACTGCATTGTAACTCATCATCCAAAGACAAGAGGTTTTATCATGTTGATCGTTAGACATTGAGGGGGCTAGATGCACTCAGTTTGGGTCTTCATTATAGGTCTTATCTTAATTAATTTCATCAATGTAACAAATAATCTACATCTTTGTGTGTCATTTAAATTCTCAAACTAATTATCCCAAATTCCACTAGTTTTTCTTCTCGCAATTATTTTAGACATTTTATTAGGCATTGGTTTTATAATGTTTTCATCAATTTCAATTAAGTGAATTGGTTTTCTTTGCAAAATGGAAGGAGGTGTTGTTACAGGTGAATATTCATTTACAAGGTTACTTTCTTCATATAGTGTTTTCTTACAAATTTCGAGGTTAACATTTGGATTGTCAGGTAAGGGTTCAAAAATTGGATTCATATAAATTTCTTCATCCATACCAACATTATCAATCAATTCAATATCATTATTCATTGAAAAATCATTATTTTCTACATTTTCATTATGTATTTCATCCCCATTTTCTAATACATTACCTACATTTTATATAGCAGATGTACCTTTCCCTGCACAATTTTTTTGCATTCTCTTCAATTTCTTTATTTTCATCTCTTCTGATTGTTCTAGTGTCTTGTTCTTGAATTTCATCATGTATATTTTGTTTGGGTCATCGAAATTGAAAAAAAAAACTATCACAAACCAGGCATAATTCTACAGATATTAAAAAAAAAATCTATTTTTCGATATTTTTTGAGGTAGTTAGGGGGCAGGCACGGCAAGAACTCCGTTATTTTTCAAAACATAAAATATATGTACTAGAAAAATCATAAATAAAAAAATACTCTTTATAAGAATCTAAAAAAAATCTAACACAAACTAGATGCTCCTAGCTATCTTTCTACCAAAGGGTTTTCAAAAATACTCAATGGTGCTCAAAAAACGGTGGGGGCCATGAAAGTCACTCTATTATGTTTTTCATACAAATTTCGGGGTTAACATTTGGATTGTTAGGTAAGGGTTCAAAAATTGGATTCATATCAATTTCTTCATCCACACCAACATTATCATTCAATTCAATATCATTATTCATTGAAAAATCATTATTTTCTACATTTTCATTATGTATTTCATCCCCATTTTCTAATACATTTCCTACATTTTATATAGCAGATGTACCTTTCCCTACACAATTTTTTTGCATTCTCTTCAATTTCTTTATTTTCATCTCTTCTGATTGTTCTAGTGTCTTGTTCTTGAATTTCATCATGTATCTTTTGTTTGGGTCATCGAAATTGAAAAAAAAAACTATCACAAACTAGGCATAATTCTATAGATATTAAAAAAAAAATCTATTTTTCGATATTTTTTGAGGTAGTTAGGGGGTGGGCATGGCCAGAACTTCGTTATTTTTCAAAACATAAAATATATGTAGTAGAAAAATCATAAATAAAAAAATACTCTTTATAAGAATCTAAAAAAAATCTAACACAAACTAGATGCTCCTAGCTATCTTTCTACCAAAAGGTTTTAAAAAATACTGAATGGTGCTCAAAAAACAGTGGGGGCGAAAAAAGTCACTCTATTATGTTTTTCAACAAAAACAGGAGCACATGTTGGTATTTTAGTTGTTTGACCACGTAAACTTATCCGTTTTCAATAAAATTTAGTAGCTTAGAAACTAGACGCAAAATGCTACGATTCATATTTCTACAACATCTTCCAATTTTGAGTGTAACTATTTTGAAAAACTTGTACAAGTTGAAGTTTTTTATTTTTTAGAAAAATGTGTCCACTTAAGACCCCCTTTGGCCCCCCAACTTGGTGCACTTACCCATGTTTCCTTGTAGGATAATTTTTCTTGCAGTTACAAATTTTTATGGTAGTTTCTCCATCCAATCCATCTTGACCTCTTCTCTATAATCATCATTATTGTCATGGTTGTGCACACAAGATATTGTGTGCATAAGACACAAAATTTTGAATATCCTATTGTTATCGTAAATTCTATAGCATCCATTCAGAATTGATCCTCCAATGTCTTCAAACTTTTCCATGTATCATTTTACTGTGTCGCTTAATAGTTTTGAATAACCAATTGGTATTAGAACAATAATAATACAATCCAACACACTTGTTCTAATAAATTTTAGAAGCTCCATTATGACATTGGAAGAAATATCACTAGCGAAATTGCAAAAATTAGTGATCACACATTCAACATTGAAAGGATTAATCGATGGATATGAAAATTTACAAGAAAAAATTTATGACTTTCAGCCTTGCTGGTATATTTCCTTCCAATGACATCATATAGTTGTCTAATATTGTCTGAGCTGAGATGAGAAGAACTTCTTCCACCTCATGATATTTTTCCATTTTGCCGTTTTTTCTCCAATATGGGAATCAAATTTTCTTTTTCTATTGCTCTCTTCGCCCAACAGTACAGACAACTAGAATTTGTGTGATTCATGCAATTTAAATTTTTCAATTACATTGGGTTCACTGCAGGATGTAGATACAATATTATCCAAATGCTTATTTCTCAAATAATGTAGAACTTTTTCTCTCATTTTATTTTCTCCTTTTATTCTCCAGCATTAAGAATCAAATTTCTCTGCTATTACATTATCCTCAAAATCCCCAGTTGATTAAGTATTCCTTTTTAACCCATGCAACTTTGATTTAGATGGGTTTATCTCTAGTTTAGTCAAATATGTGAAACTCGCCTTAGCATAATAAAAAACTTGGGATATTTTGGAGGTGAAAGAAAAAAAATTATATGTAAAAAATGACAAACAGAAGATGTTTTCTTGTTTCTATACAATTTTCAGAATACTATAAATTTACCATTTAGAATGAATTTTACATTTGAACAACCAGTTTTGTCAAAATCTGTTAGAATCTCCAAATTCCAACCATATTTTGAACAGGAATATGGTTTGTTGTTTATGGAGGCATGCATTTCCCGTTTCCTGAACAAAGAAATGTATAACTCCATATCCAGAATAAGACACTTATTATTTTTAAAGTCAAAGTGTTCCACATGGACACACAATGTCCCAAATCAATAACTTCTAATGGTAGAACAATACCAACTTCCTCGTGATTTTCATCTATAAAACAAATCAACCACATGTCAACATGGTAGTTTTTAGGGGAGTTAAGTTCCACAAACCATTCTTCATCTCTTTTCTTCCAAAAAATACCACCTATGATGAATGAAATTGTTCTGAATGGAGCGCAAAGAATGGAAGACATTTTACCTATATTTAGAGTAAAATACATTAATAATTAGGTCATTTCTAAACTTTTAAGTGTTTTTCTCACATTGTATGTTAAGGAATTTAAATAGTACCCTAGCGGACACCAACTTCTAGAGTTCTTTACTATGTATCATAACAAATTAATTAACTTAATGGTTAGCGACTGCTAGGCTTCATATTTTGTGGATCAAATCAATAATAACAGATTTTTTCAGAAAGTCTGAAATTGAATTATGATGCATTAAAAGATACGAAACAATTTACACCTTCTGAAAGTATTACATATGAACTGAAAAAGACATAATATTATATAGATGGCATGCTAGGAATGTTAAAAAATACACACTTTAGTGGTAGATAGAATTCTACTCAACATATAAAAGAATAACCTAAAACAACTTTTAAAACCATTTACAAATTTTTAATGATAAACCGTAGAGGAGATTAAGATGTAATATTTAGTATTTTGAAGAGATTTTGCGGTAGCATGGGATTTTTTATTTTACAAGACTACGTGATTTATGTGTATATCCGTCATACTGTAGTAGTGAGGATTAGATGCCTGTAAGAAGACTAATGAACATGTTTAAAGGATGGAGGTTAGAAGATCTAATATTTGGTATTTTTAGGAGAGTATTTGAGAAATAAATCACATTAACAGAGTTAGCTATAACTCATCATTTTATGCTATAAGACAATGAGAAATATATGTATATTGGACATACTTTATTCATTATTTCTAAATGCCTATAACTACTATAAGTACAATATTTTAAGCATAACATTTGTTGGGAAATTCCAAAATGAGCTATCAAAAACAAATAGGAAGCATTACACTTTTCCTTAACGTAAGTATGGTCGTCTTAACAATGTTTCTTATCAGAAAATTTTTTTACCTAACACTTAGTTTCATTACTTATCTAAAGTAACAGCACATCGGACACTACTTTCAACAGTTTCTTTTATTTAATATTGTGATAAAGTAGTAAATTGTGACCTAGCTGAGTGACCACGAGGCTCCTACCATTAGAGTCATTGTAAAAATTATATGTACAACTTTGGATTGCTAGTGTTTATCATTGACTATAATTATATCATGTTGGCTGGAATTTACCTGGTCGAGACAATAGTTGCACTATATACAAGATAAAGGGATCAAGCCATACATAGTTCCCATAAGGTATATTGTTTGAAACACATAATTCACTTCGGATCATATGGGAGAAAATGCTTAGTGAATGCTAATATTTTTTTCCTATCGAAAGTAAGGGCATTGTGGACGTGAGGTTCAACACTTTAATAATTTTAAATCAGGGATAAAATAAAAGATCATGCTCTAGTTTAGCAGTCACTAGGATCCATTCATGCTTTATCCTGTACTGAAAACCCATCATCGATATTATGTTCATCTAATTATAGTGAAATATCACTGGAATGGAATTGTAGATGGTCTTACATCAGCCTTAAACCTCAAAAATATGTAATCCAAGTTGAATCCTCTGCATAAACTTCTATCAGAACCCCCTTTCCCTCAACTTAACCATCACAGATTCAGGCCATTTTCTAACTTTCCAAACCACAATCTTGTTGCAGCCTTTGCACCACTGCTTATGATAATTTTTATCAATGAGTTAAGCCTCCTACCCCAAAATTATACGAAATGAGTTTTATCTTGTAAAGTGAAGACAAATTATTACAAACCTTAGCCAATAAATATCTTACTAGACATTACTTCTTATTTTGGTTTAATGATTCTAGCTGATATTTACAGTCTAACATTACCAAAATAACTCAGTTTTATTAAGGAAATCAATCCTACAAATACAAAGAACATTAAACAAGAAAATACATAAACATTAAATAAGCAACGAAACCCACTATAACCAAATTTGGCGTGCTCCTTTTTATGCAATGACAAAACCATAAATATTTAAGTGATTATTCCCAAATAAAACCTTAAAATTAAACAAATACCCAATACACTAAAACTCAATACAACATACCCAAAACAAAATTGCTTCCTTCCAATCAATCCTCTGGAATCTCGACCTCTCCTTCATCGATCTCTAGTTGTAAATCCTTGGAATCCTTGCCCTCGATAGTACACCCACCAAAAACTTATGTACTAAGAATATCCTTCACAGATCCTGCAAGATGTTTTGCCATGGATCGACACATCATGAGCTTCACAATTTTAATAACATCGTCAAACAAAATGTTCCCAGTATTTTTTATGTTTTTTCATTTTTTTCAGTAACGTTCAGGTTCCTTCAAGGCTTTAATCACCAAGGAAATTACGTTGGGAAAAAATGTAACTTTGGACTAACAATTTTGTATAGTGACCTTCACGGTAACCCTCAAACCCTTCCAATCTCTTGTAGTCTCTTTTGCAGTGTCTTCTCCAATTTTCTTCGGTGAAAGACCTTAAGGAAAAATTTTAGGGGCTAATGAAGAGGCCACTCCAAATTCTCCTCGTGTCGCATGTAAGAACACCTCCACAACCTGAGATGGGTCCAAATTTGGTGGCATTTTTCCTCAACCCTTCGAACCATTCCTCTTTAGCAAATCTTCTACAACTCCATGGCCTCTTGTTAAAAGGGAAGATTAGGAAAAATTTGTCTTTATGTGTACTTGGAGTTAGGGTTCTTCTCTGTTTTTTTTTTTTTTTTTAAGTAATATATGTTGTTATTTCTTATATTGATTAAGGCACATGAGGGATCAAGCCATACGTAGTGACCATAAGGTATATTGTTTGAAACACATAGTTCACATCGGATGTTATGGGAGAAAATACTTAGCAAACACTAAGAGTTTTTCCCTTATCGAAAGTAAGGGCATAGTGGACGTTAGGTTCAATAGTTTAATAATTTTAAAACAATGATAAAATAAAAGATCATGCTCTAGTTTAGTGGTTGCTAGGATCCCATCATATTTTCTCCGGAACTGAAAATTCGTCATCGATATTGTGTTTATACTTCATCTAATTGTAGTGAAATCTCACTAGAATGGAATTATAGATGGTCTTACATTAGCCTTAAACCTCAAAAATACGCAATATAAGTTGACTCCTTTACATCAAATTCCAGTAGAACACCCTTTCCTTCAACATAGCCATCACAAATTTGGGCCATTCTCCAACTTGCCAAACCTAATCCTTGTTGCAGCCTTTGCACTGCCACTTATGAGAATTTTTTTCAATGAGTTAAGCCTCATCCCATAAATTCAAAGAAAATGAGATTTGTCTTATAAAGTGAAAATAAATTATTACAAACTTTAGCCAGTAAATATCTTACTAGACATTAGTTCTTATTTTGGTTTAATGCTTCCAGCTGATTTTTATAGTCTAACATTACCAAAATAACTTAGTTTTATCAAGGAAATTATTCCTACAAATAAAGAGTACATTAAACAAACAAATACTCAAACATTAAACAAGAAAAGAAACCCACCATAGCCAAATTTGGTGTGCTCCTTTTTCTTCAATGAAATACCCATAAATATTTAAGTCATTACTCCCCAATCAAAGCTTTAAAAAAATACCAAATACACTAAAACTCAATAAGACATACCCAAAACAAAATCGCTTCCTTCCGATCAATCCTCGTGAATCTTGACCTCTCCTTCATCGATCTCTGATTGTAAATCCTTGGGATTCTTGGCATCGAAAGTGCACTGGAAAGAAACACACGTATCAAACATCTCAATCATAGATCCCGCGAGATGTTTTTTGATGGATCAACGTATCATGACCTACATAATTTCAGTAACATTTTCTGACTAGATGTTCCTGGTATGCTAAATGTATTTTTTTCATTTTCCTATCACGATCAGATTCCTTTAGGGCTTTAATCACCAATGCAGCTGCATTGGGAATAACTTTAACTTATGCCTGATGATATTGTACAGTGAGCTTCAAAGTAACCCTCAAACCCTTCCAATCTCTTGCATTCTCCTGTGTGAAATCTTATTCAATTTTCTTCAATGAAAGGCCCAAAGAACCAATTTTAGGGGCCAATGAAGAGGAAACTCAAACTTCTCCTCCTATTACACGAATAAAGACCTCAACATCCTGATATGGGTTGACATTTGGTGGCATTTTTTATCAACCCTTCGAACCATGTGGCTTTGGCAAATCCTCTATAACTTCGTGACCTCTTGCTAAAAGGGAAGACTAGGAAAAACCCTAAGTCTTTATCTGTACTTGGACTTAGGGTTGTTCTCTTTTGTTTTATTTTTTTAAGTAATATCTGTTATTATTTATTAGAGTGATTAAGGTACATGAGGGTTCAATCCTTATGCAATTCCCATAAGGTATATTGTTTAAAACACATAATTCACATCAGATTTTGTGGGAGAAAATTATTAGCAAATGCTAAACATTTTTTCCTTATCAAAAGTAAGGGCATAATGGATGTTATGTTCAATAGTTTAATAATTTTAAAACAATGATAAAATAAAATATCATGCTCTAGTGTAGTGGTCTCTAGGCTCCCATCATACTTGCTCTGGAACTGAAAACCCGTCATCAATATTGTGTTTATAGTTCATATGATTGTAGTGAAATATCACTGGAATTGAATTATAGATGGTCTTACATCAGCCTTAATACTCAAAACTATGTTATCCAAGTTGACTCCTCTGCGTCAAATTCCAGCAGAACCCCCTTTCCCTTTACATAGCCATCAAAAATTCGGGCCATTCTCTAAGTTGCCAAACCCCTACCTTGTTACAGCCTTTGCACCACCACTTATGATAAAATTTTTCAATCAGTTAAGCCTCATGCCCCAAATACATAGGAAATGATCTTTTGCTTGTAAAGTGAAAATAAATTATTACAAACCGTAGCTAGTAAATATCTTACTACATGTTACTCCTTATTTTGGTTTAATGCTTCTAGCTGATATGTAAAATTTGTCATTACCAAAATAAGTTAGTTTTACTAAGGAAATTAGGCCTACAAAATACATAGTTCATTAAACAAGCAAATACACAAACATTAAATAAGTGATGAAACCCACTATAACTAAATTTGAAGTTCTCCTTTTTATTCAATGAAAGACCCAAAAATCTTTAAGCCATTGTTCCCCAATCAAACCATAAAAACAAAAAAAACCCAATACAATAAAACTCAATAAAACATACCAAAAAAAAAATTGCTTCCTTCTGATAAATCATCTAGAATCTCGACCTATGCATCATCGATCTCTTATTGTAAATCCTTAGGATCTTTACCCTCGATAATGCACCCGATTGAAACACATGTACCCAAAATATCCTTCAGATTTCCCGCAATATGTTTAGCCATGGATCGAGGCTTCATGACCTTCATAATTTCAATAACATCGTCCAACGAGATGTTCCTAATATGTTTAATATTTTTTCATCTTTTTCCTATCATGTTCAGATTCCTTCAGGGATTTAATCACCAAGGCAACTACATTGGGAACAACTGTAACTTTGGCATGTCAATTTTTTATAGTGAGATTCATGGTAACCCTCAAACCATTCCAATATCTCGTAGTCTCCTTTGCAATGTCTTCTCCAATTTTCTTTTGTTTTCACATGGATGAATACCCTCAAGACCCAAAGGACCAATTTTAGGGACCAATGAAGAGGCCACACCAAATTCTCCTCCTATCACACGGATGAATACCTCCACAACATGAAATGGGTCCAAATTTGCGAACATTTTTTCTCAACCCTTCGAACTGTGCCTCTTCTACAAATCCTCTACAACTCCATGGCCTCTTGCTAAAAAGGAAGACTAGGAAAAACCCTACGTCTTTATTTGTACTTAGAATTAGGATTTTTCTCTTTTTATTTCTTTGTTTAAGTAATATCTAGTGTTATTTCTTAGAGTGATTAAGGTATAATATTAAAGGTAGGTAAAAAATATTCCTATTGTTTGGGTCCCACATTATTAAAGGTAGGAATTTTTTTTTCCTATGTTGTTATTTCTTAGAGTGATTAAGGTACATGAGGGATCAAGACTTACGTAGTTCCCATAAGGTATATTGTTTCAAACACAAAATTCACATTGGATCTTGTGGGAGAAAATGCTTAGCGAATGCTAACCATTTTTTCCTTATCGAAAGTAAGGGCATAGTGGACCCTAGGCTAAACAGTTTAATAAGCTAAAAAACTAATAAAATTAAAGATCATGCTCTAGTTTAGTGGTCGCTAGGCTCCCACCATTACTATAGGTCAATATAAATACCATACGTATATAGCTTTGGGTTGATATTGTGTTGTCATCTATTATGTAGTACTCACAAGACTTATTTCTTGTAACATATAATTCACATTTATTTTTACGAGAGAAAATGCATAGAAACCACTAAGATTTTATACGTATTGAGTGGAACACCATAACTTATTGAATTGTACGGTATAGCTTAGTGGTCACTAGGATCCTACCTTTACCTCTTATCAATATAAATATCATATTCACAGTTTGAGATCGCTAGCCTTAATATGTAGTTCCCATCAGATAGATAGTTTTCAACTCATATTTTATCTTGTTTACAATTAAAAAAATGCTTAGTGCCCGCTAAGCTCAATTACTTATTGACAGAAACCTTTTCTCATTTTAAACACTATTATTATAGTTTTGGATCCCTAGCCTTGTTATGTAGTTCCAATGAGATACATGGTTTTCAACTCATACTTCACATCATTTGCTATCAAATAAAATGTGTAGCACCTGCTAAGCTCCTTTACTTATTGAAACAACAACATATAAGACCTTAGGCTCAAAAGTTTCTTCTTTTGAAAGTTGATATAAAATAATAAATCATGGTTTAGCTTAGTGACCACTAGACTCCTACCTTTACCTCTTCTCATTTTAAACATTATCATCATAGTTTTGGTTACTTGGCCTTGGTATGTAGTTCGAATGAGATACATGGTTTTCAACTCATAATTCACTTCATTTCATATCAAAGAAAATGTGTAGCGCCCGCTAAGCTCCTTTGCTTATTGACATAAACTACATATCAGATCCTAGGATCAAAACTTTCTTATTTTGAAAGTATACATAACATAATAAATCATGGTTTAGCTTAGCGGCGGCTAGGCTCCTACCTTTTCCTCTTCTCATTTAAAACACTATCTCTAAATTTGCTGATAGCTAGGCTTAGTATATAGTTCTCATAAGAAAATGCTTAACAAGGAAAATGTTTTCAAGAAATATTTCACATCTTTTCTTAACAAAGAAAATTCTTAGCACCTACTAAGGTCCATTACTTATTTACTGAAATGACATATCAGACGGTAGGCTCAAATGTTTCTTAATTTGAAAAAAGTCGTACAATAACAATAACTGTAAGTCTTGGATTGATATCCTTATTATGTATCTGAAATATCTTGTTCAAACTTTCCATGGGGCATGTAACAATGTAGAAATTGATTTTGATAAAGAATGGTACGTAAATGTATGTATATTATTCTAATAATCTACATAACTATGTTTAGGATTTTTTTTTTATTGTAGAATATATTTTTGCTATCCTTGGTTCAATTATATGTTGTAAAATATATATTTTACTATGTTTATATTATTATAGGCTATAGACAATGAAAAATGCTTAGTTTTTAATTTTTAAACCATAGAAAAATAAAAATAGGGAAATTAGAATTCCCCCGCATTTTTGGATATTTGAAATTTCAATATCTTGCTCTTTTGATTTTAGAGGGGAAAATTTTTTGGAAATTTGAAATTTCAATAGCCCATCGTTTGATTTTAGATGGGGAAAGTTTTCAGATATTTTTAATTTGAATAGCCCACCCTTTTTCTTTTAGATGGGGTAAGTTTTCAGATATTTGAAATTTGAATAGCCCACCTTTTTGCTTTTAGAGGGGGAAAGTTAAATTTTCTAATTTTTGTATCCCACTCTTTTCATATTTTTGAAATTTCTTTCATGGAATGCACTAAAAAAATTATTAAATACGCAGAGAAATATTGAGTAGGGTTTCATATTTTTTCGGTCAATCAAAAAAGCATGTCTACAAAATAAAAAATACGCACAGATCATAAATTACAGGGATGAATGTTCGAATCCTACTTTTTTTCTTGCATGCGATTATAATCTTGTTCGCAGATAAAGGAACACAAAAGAAGCACATAAAGGATGCACAAAAAATGACACACAAGAAGGAGGATAGCAACAGAGGTTGAGAAAATAATCGCAATGATTGTTTCAATGAGATAGTAGATGGAGGTTTCATAGACAACATAAAACAAGAAATAATACCAGATATTACTAAACTGGGTATTTATAGTACATATATACCATTTTTATTGTGGGATCTATTAGTTTCTCTAGATATATTTTGCACAGCAGTCTAATAATTATCCACACAAGCCCTGCTTTGTCCTATTGAATTGTGCTCCACAGTCAAGCCTTGCTTTCTAGTTGTTTTCTATATTCATTCGAAACTGCCTTGTTCTTCATGAAAACTCACTTTTTTTGTTCGTTAACAAAATAAGTTTTAATTAATTTTTTTCTCTAGTATTTATATTTGTTTAACGCTTTCCCATTTCAACTATTCTATGTCTCTCTTTGGCTATTTTTGTTTGTAATTTTTTTTTCTCGTTCCAGCGATTGTTTTTTAGGATAATGATAGCTTCTGGCACAGTCACCTTATTTTTAATTTTATTTTGGCAAGGAGAACCAAAATAAATCTAATTTTTTTCATCAAGTTGATGCAAAAAACCTCTCTAATTAATACATATTACAGTTTTTACATGGTTTCCACTTAGATCTTTTAGGAAAATATATGAGGTTAAATAATTAATTCACAACTATAAAACTATATTAAGAATTCAATTGTATGATAATTATTTAAAATTATATACGTGTTTCCATGTTGAATTAACCAAATGTAATGTCTTCATCATTCTTATGGTATGTACATGGGAAGTTAAATATATTATATATGCAATAATATTATTAAATATAATTTTAATCAATATACATTTTATTATTAATATATTCTTCCTTTTGAGCCCTCAAATCTATTCCGAAAATTAACATAGCTTTGAGGCTTCCACGATATAATTGGTTGTTTCGACAACCTATTTAACAAACCCCAATTCTATTTTTTAATTACATACAGGATTCTACACGTATATTTATATATACATTATGTAAATTCTGGATTTATTTTTTATCGTTTGTATCTTTTCAATATTATTTTTTTCTATGAATAAACTCTACCATAAGAAAAGTTGTCTACCCTAGTGTTCACTAGGCTATAATTCTAATTTGGAAAAATAATTCGTATTCCTTGGCCTCTTGCGGATTAAAAAATATAATCCTAGTTACCCAATTATATCAATATAATTTTGAGTGGTAACTAGAATTTTAAAAATTAAATCAACCTAGTTTGAGCTTAGCGGGTGAATGTATTTGAAGAATATAACATTTCAAGCTAAATATTCATTACCATTTAACAAGCTAAAGAAAGACATTGAGTTTAGTTTCTAATAGTATCCCGAGTTTTAATATCATAATTAACTTCCTCCTAGTTGAAGGGTTGAATTGATATAACAAAAAAAGGTATAGTAGTTTGGGATTGAAGTGAAATTTGTAACCTATATTTAATTTTTTTTACTACTCGAACAGAAGTGCGACTAGCATTGTGGATGTTAGAAGTTCTTATTATTGAAAGGATTGAAAGATTTGTTAATTACTATAATATGCGTTTTATGTACACTTATACTATGTTGTTGTTTGAATGAAAAAATATTGAACATGTTTCTAAAATAGTCTGGTGTGTTTCAAATGTCCTAGATCAATTTCTTTCACAAAAAATCTTTTCTTACATGCATTGATGGAGATCAATTACTACAATGCTTAAGTATAACACATGGCATATCACTTTTTAGACCAAACATATTCATTTTCAAAACATATGTTTTCTTGCAAAGGATTTATGGAGGAAAAATTGGACTAACAATTTTCTCCTCAAGGTTAAGAACATGAAGACATCATGCCTTAAGTGGAATTGAATTATAAAGATTGGAGGAATTTTTATTTATTTATTTGATAATTTGTTACTTACTGCAAAGTATCTTTTATGTTTTACTTACAATATGTTTTTCTTTTAATGAAAAATATTGAATGTGTTTCTAAAGTAAATTGATTTTTTTTCACGGGGGGTTCACTTAGTAAAAGTATTGTACAGCACGTGCATTCGAAGGGTATTAAAGAATACCCTTAATTCTAGTTTTTACCTCTAATTATTCAATTGATAATAAATCCTCCTATTATATTATTAGATTGAATATACCCCCTATTTTTTCTATGTACCTTACTTACCCATTTTTTAATTACAATTTTATTTACCCCTTTTTATTTCTACCCTAATATACTAAACAAAAAATATACCATATTTCTCACTCAAATTGTTTTAATATGCATTACCTCTTGAAAAATAGTTTGAAGCCATTGAAGACCTATTACAAATCAACATATAAATGTTAAGATTTAATCATTTATTAATAGTTCTTAAAATAATTAAGATGGTGAAATAATATCAGTTGTGTTGAAAAGCATACTCAATCCTAGTTTTCTACCATCTTATTATGCCTTGGTTGAGAATCTCTTAATAGATATTTCTTTATTCAAAAATAAATTATAATTTAACTTTATGAACATACTCCTTTTGTACTTTTAAGGTATTTACTATTAAAAACTAGGGTTCAAATGTTTTAGTTTTACATTAAAATTAAACCTCCCTTTCCTTTAGACCACCTCTCTAACCTACCCCCAATGCCCAATTCAAAATATTAATAAATTAAACCCTTTCACCCCCTCATGTCTACCGGTATATTGACTTTAATTTTATTAATTTTAATTACCTCAATATGAACCCACGTGCTAGGATATTGCCTAGGTAATGAACCCCCCGTGTGTCTTTTAAACATCCTAGATCATTTTTTCACATAAATGCTTTTCCTACATACATTTATGGAGATCAATGACTATAATGATTAAGTATAACACCTGACATATACGTTCTTGGACCGAACATATTCATTATCCGAACATATTTTTTCTTGCAAAGGATTTGTAGAGAAAAAACTTGGTTAAGGATTTACTCACTAATGTCAACATGTTTTTCTGGTTAGTTGTTCAAAACAAGATTGTAACACTAGATAATGTGAGAAAGGATACAATTAATAATTGGACCATATACAATATCCTTAATACTAAAGAAAATTTGCTAAAAGAGTTTTAAAAATCTAATTAATTATTCACACCCCGAGAAAGGGTGATAAATGTGCAGATTATCTTTCCAAATTAGGGTCTAAAGGTATTGATTTTAAATTATTTGAGAGGTGAGATGATATCACCAATGTTATTAATATCATTAAGAACATTAAGTATTGATGTTTTGGTGGTTGGTTTCCCTTGTTGGGATGTTATCCTTGTACTTATGGCTAACATGAACTTTCCCTTGTGCAAGATATATGGCAGGATTTGTATTAATTTTTCTCTTACAATTCATTTTGGCCATTATTTCTTCCATTTTTAATCTCGTTCGATAAAACCATGGGAGGTGGTCATTTGAGAACCAAGCCCATGAGCTATGGTGCCCTAAAGAAAAACCCCTCCAAGTGGCACATTCTTAAAATTGGGGGGTTTAGGAATTTCATTTAAAAAGTCATGGGGTCTGATCTTTTTCTTGTGTTGGAATTTGGTCAGGCATGGAACAATGGTAGAATGGTGATCAACAACATTGAAATTCAGGTTTCAGAGGATTCAATAGCACAAATGACTAGAATGGAGATGGAGGTCTTAAATATATTCAAATACCGCACTAGATGTAAGCATAAAATTGAGACTTTCTTCCATGGTAAAGAAGTGGTTTAAATTCTATTAGATGGTATAACTAGATTCTGCATCCATGATATTTGGAATACTTTCTACCTCCATTTTATAAGGTACATTACTCTTGAAGAGAATTATAGAAAGATATTTACTCACCATCTCATTATGCTGAATATGTTTAGGAATAACATTGTTGTGAGACTTCCCTTTTTCTTATTTATGTCACTCTCTATGTTAGTGAATTATTTTGAATAGGGAAATATCGATACCCCGATACACCATGGACTAATTATTTTACTTTGTAATAATGGTAAACTGGTGGTGGAAAAGACATTAGAGCCCAAATCTTGGGATTCAAATTAAAATTGTACACTTGCAGACCATATGAAAAAAATGAGGAGAAAGAAGAGTAAGGTACCTCATGGGAATGAAAATATTTATACTGGAGTTGCAAGTTCTCTAATCGATACAAAAGGGAAGTCATCTAAGGGGAAAGAGAGAGTGGAGATGGGTTGGAATGTGGCTTTTGATAAAATTACTCTCATGGTGAGTCAGGTGGAAATGGATATGGAGGCCTTAGGCTAAGTTGGAATGGATATGGGAAACAATGTCATACATTGCATTGATGCCTCTAAGTAACTTTGCAACACCCAAAACTCTATCAGGGCCGATATGGTAGAGATCAAAAGTTTGGTTTTGGATTTATAAGGGTGTGTGGTCAAGCTAGAGCAGGGACACAAAGTTCGCAAGTATAATCTCCACCTTAGTAAATCAAATTAGGAAGATCATGTTGAAGACCACATCCCTATCATGAGCAAGTAGAATGATAATATGAAAGGATAGGAGGAGCATTAACTGGAGGAGTACAAATGTTTGAAGACTAACTATTTTGTTGGCTCTTGGAGATTTTGTTTAACTGTTTGGGTAATGTATTGTTTGGGATGTTTTCCCTTCCATGTTTTGTGATATTTCCTTGTATTGATCTATTGGAATCTAGTTTGGGATAAGCTGTTTTAGCCATTTTCGTCATGTTTATTTTTTATTCACTCTTGGTGATGCTCACGCTGCATTCTATTATAAGGTTTTTGGGTGCCTTAATCCCTGTATAAAGTAGGCAATCTTTATATTCACGTATATTTATTAAACCTTGTTAATAGTAATTTTTTTGATGACATTTTGAATCAAACAAGATAGAGAATTAAGTTCATGCCTCATGGATGGGAGACATGTTAGTTGTGTGATCATGCTAGATGTGCTAGTTGTGTGATTGTTTCCTTATAATTATTATTTTTATTAAATACAATAAATTAGTGCTGCAACAAGGCCTCATATTTTTCAAATCAATACTAACTAGCAAATAAAGAAAAATATAAATATGTTTCATAGTGTAAAAATTATTTAAATAAATTACAAACATTAGAAAGTTGTAAAGTTAATAGAATTTTTTTAATTTTGAGTGGTGGATTGAGGAGAAATTTTAAGTAAAATGTTTTGAGCTTAGCACCCACTAAGGTAACCTAATACTTCCACAATATAAAATTTTGATCTTATGGATCACTACCATTTAACAAGTAAAAGAATATTATTTTTAGCTTATGCGACACTATATTAATTGGTTATTATGGATCGATATGAATTAAACAAATAAAGTAAGATATTGTCCTCATAGAGTCTGTTATGTTATGCCATAAAAAAATATTCTAATGTACAAAAACTATGTCCAATTTTTTGTATAAGGGTTAATATGGGGGTTTTGAAAGGACCCACATCCTTTTGCAAAAAGGTCCTTGAGGCATAATATGACATTGAAGTATAGAAGAGAGAAATCTCTTAGGCAACAAAAGACAAAAAACCACATAGCCATGACACAAACAAAGCAAATTTACATTTTGTGAAATTTTTTTAGGATAGTTTTTGCTTCCATAGTAGCAGCATCTTAGAATTTCCTTGTTCCTCCAATTCTCCTTTCAAAAATATGTATTCATTATTTTGTTCTCAAAAATCTATTTGGTTATCCTGCATTTGCATTACCATATTTTTTCACAAATAGGTCACTGTAATCCAACACCAACACATTCAATGGCAACTCATTCTTAACATGAATATCTTCTAAAATATTATAATTGACAATGTCAATGATGTCGTAGCCTTTGAAGTTTTTTGAGTATGTGCAGTGGAGGACTATTTGTGGACAACAATAAGGCCAAAAAAATAATATCAATTTTATAAAATACATATGCTCTTCTATTCTTGCACACCACCATGTCCATAAATCGATTCTGATATTCACTTTTTAACCGTACAAATTGAGCCACCATCCATACCACCAGGATTCTTTTTTAAGACTCAACAAAACAAGTTCTTGGTAGGTGTTTTTAGGTTTTAAAAATTATGCAAATCTTCCTCTCATGTTATTACGTATTAAACTACATTATTTATATGTCAAGATGTGCTCTACTCATCCTCTTTCACTGCTCTAACAAATTTTTACTATCTTATGAAATTATTTATTTGATAAACAAAACTACTTTCTACAAACTAGTAAATAAAAAACTTGCTTCCGTTTAATTATCTACCAAATCCCTACATGGATATAAGCCCTAATCAAATATGGAGAATTTAACATGGATATAATCCCTAATCATCTATGGAAAATTTTACATTAACAAAATTTTGTAATTTTGTTGGGACTGAAGGTGAGAATTCATACCAATTTCTGTCACGTAGAGGAAATCAAAATGTTTCTAGAACTCGAGCACATAATTTTCAACGCTTGGGATGATGATATTTTTCTATTGATGAATAAGCTTACGTAATGAAGAAGAAAATAGAAAGGAAAATGTTAAAAATATAAGCTCAAAAACTGTCTACTTATAGTGATATTTAAATAAATTCAACCGCCAATTTTGTTGGTGTGTGAATTTAAGAGGGCACACATATGATTTTACATTTCTTTTCATTAAATGGTTGATTAATGGATGACAATAGTTACATGCTCCAAAAGAACACATATTTATAATGGTACATGTTCTTTTAAATGGAAAATTTTGGATAGCTTGAATTAATGGCTAATTAATGTTGAGGCAAATGACAACATTAATTAACATTTTTCCTTACAAAATGGTTATCATTAATACTACAAATAGTTGTAATAAAATACTTACATATATTTGTAATAAATGCCACACAAGAATTTCATATTTTAATATCTAACCGTAAATTATTAATATAAATTTATATATAAATTAAAAAAATTATCAAAATTTACATCAATATATATTGAAAATAATGAAATTTATATAGAATAATTGGTATAAATAAACATTTTTTTGTATTTTTAAAGGGCAGTGTTGAAAATTTACCATTACCCAAAAATTGTTTGACAAGTGATTTATCGCTCTTAGCTATGCGAATTAAGACTCGCACTTAGCTGTGTAAATCAATACTAGCACCTAGAAGTGCAAGTCAAGACCGAAACTTAGAACTTGTGCGAGTCGATACTCATACTTAACAATGACAGTAGATACTCACACTTAAAGTGTGAGTTGAGAGATGAGCAAATTGAGGCTCACGCTTAGATGTTCGACCAATCGCACTTGGACGTGTGACCAATAACACTTTGATGTGTGACCAATCACACTTGTAAGTGTGATCATTCACACTTACACACTACTTACAAAATTTATAAATGACAATTCAAATTTTTTTTAACTATGTTTAATGTATACAAATAAACTATTTATATAAATGTATATAAATATTGACGGTCACCTTTTAAACATGCGAGTAACATGTGCCATTTCTATAAAATATTTGCAAATATGTTACGTTGAAAATCACGAAAAACATCTAAACAACCATCAAATTTAACACCATTCAAGGAATTTCATGGAAGAGATTTTCAACGTTAACGTTTATTGATTTGAATAAGGTATGCATAAATAGTCGTATGTGTATGAAGATATTAAGATTGATATGTGGCAAAAATGACAACAATCACTTACACACTATCTTGAAGTTAATGGTCGCTTGGAATATGTAAGTTAGCGGATGTTGGGTATATGTAAGTTACTGGTCGCTTGGCATATGTAAGTTAGTGGACACTTGGCTTATGTAGCTTTGCAACTGCTTGGGTTATGTGAGTTAGAAACTTCTTGGGTTATATAAGATATAAGCCACTAGGCTTATGCAAGTGGGTAGCCGTCAGGATTATGTGGCGAAAGTGGAATCCAATAATAGTGTTATTCGAATCAAGTAATATTGAAATTGGAGTCCAATAATAGGGAAATTGGAATCCAATATTAGTGAAATTAGAATCCAAAAATAGATAAATTAGAACTCGAATAAGTCTGATAATGACAATTTATTGGAATCCAATATTGCTACTAATGGAATCCAGTATAGCAAAAAATGGAATCCAAGATAAGCAAAAATGGAGATGGATTTCTTCCATTACTTGAAATACTGGAGTCTTAATTCATTGGAATATGTCCCAATTTCATGAAATAAGCATTGTGACTCCTGCAAAGTAGCAAAGTGATATTTCAGGTTGAGAATCCTTAGAGAGTGATTCATCCAATGACTATTCTTCTTCTTGGAATTCCTGAACATCTTCCTAGTTACCTTGTTTAGGGGGTGATTCGATGTCTAGGAGGTATAATTTTTGTTCCACACACCGATGGCCCCTAGTGAACTTGTCATCAAAATTGTAACAAAGGCCTTTCTCTTTGTGCTCCTGCATTTCTCTTTTAGTAACATGTTTGATTGAGGTTTTCTTTGAAGGAAACATTGTGGGAGCACGCTTGTCTAATGGATTTATAAAGGAAGTGAAATTGGAAGATCGGTTCTATGTTGTGATATTGTCCTCTGTTAATTTGAACAAGTCCAATGCTTTCATCATGGTATTGGGATTAAACATTTTCACTTTTGAGCGGATTTCCTACTTGAGGCCATTTATGTAACAACTCTTGAAAAATTCATATGAAAAGTGTTTCATGTGATTAATCAATCTTTGAAATTTCATTTGATAATCACAGCCTGATCCTATTTATTGGAGTTTGGTGACAATTCTTGTGAAATCATCATAAGCACATGTGCCAAACCACTCCAGAATAAGAGATACAAATTGCGGCTGATATGGTTCATCATGATATTTTACATACCAACGATTGTAGGGATTCTTGTTCCGAATGGAATGAAGCAATAAAAACCTTGTTCATGTTGTAGGTATTGTGGAGACTAAAGAATTACTTTGCCTAATATAACCTAAGTCACTGCATTTGAATTCATGCTTGAATTCTTGAATTCACTGAGTATAAAATTCATAAAAAAATGTTAAAAAAAAATAGGATAAAATTCGTGATTAAATTCGGCCAATAGAAAAATTGAAAACTACACACACACACACACACATATTTGTGTGTGTGTGTGTGTGTGTGTGTGTGTGTGTGTGTGTGTGTGTATGTATATATGTATATATATGTATCTATATATATGTATATATATACACATACACACACACGTGTGTGTGTGTGTGTGTGTGTGTGTGTGTGTGTGTGTGTGTACACACACACACACACACACACACATATATATATATATATGTATACATATATGTATACATACATACATATGTATGTATGTATATATATGTGTGTGTGTGTGTGTGTGTGTGTGTGTGTGTGTCTATATATATATGTATGTATGTATGTAGATATATATATGTATGTATGTAGATATATACATATACATATATATATGTATGTTTATATATATATATATATATAACTAAACATGAACTATTTGAATTTAAAAAAATTGAAATATGCATATTTTATAAATCATAATATGTAACTATCTTTAAAAAACCTAAAACATATCAAATACTTAAACTGAAATGTAAACTATATAAGCTATAATCTCATATATAAAATACTTAAATGTAAACTATATAATTTATAAGATCATGTATATATAAAATAAATTTCAAGACTGGCTAGTTCAAAATCCACACTCTACAGTAGGCATCAGAAGTGCACACTCTACATGATAGCTTGCAAGTGCAAATGACAGTTGGCATCAATAGTCCATAAAGTCATTACAAATCTTGCAAACTCCGGAGATGGTCATTTTATTGAATCGTGAATGGTCGTTTATAGTTTTAAATAAAACCCTCAAACAACTTTTATGAATCTAAAGTGATTTTAAACAAAAATATTGATATGATTTGCCCTTGAAAAATGGGATTTCGTCAGGATGATTAGATTCGGCAAATTTCAGCGAACTTTTGGGTTCAATAAATAATTCAGCGAATTTTGATTTTCTTGCATAAAATCTGTGGAATGGGGTGACTTAGAATATATCAACCTAGCTGGATCTGTACCATTGAATCGAGGAAAATTGAGCTTGGGACCACCTTACATATTTGGAGAAGAGAAATTGTGTTAAAAATTGGACTTAGTATGAAGCTTCTTAGTGAGAATGAAATTTTGATGATCGAGTCCTTGCATCAACTGTTTGAGCCCATACACTTACACCTTTAAGTTGGTGATTTATTCCTCTATGTTTTTTGTGCTTACATGGGTTACAACCATGACCAGGAGTTTCAAGGTTCCATAAAAGGCTTTTTAGAGTTATATGTTAAAATGATCGGCTTGATCAAATCATTGTAATGGTATAATTTCTCCAAGGAATCCCCAAATTTTTTTGGGAGGCCATCTTAGGGGGCTAAAAATAACAATGTATGGGACAAAAAAAAATAAAAAATAAGTTGGTGTTAGAATGATCTTGACAACTTGAAACTTATAGTGGCGAGGGTGCTTGACAAGTGGGAAAAATAATTTTGTACTCGTTTATTTTACATATGGGTTTTCAAGTCAGTGAAACCAGTTGGGGAAATAGGTTGGGGAAACAAGTCAGGGAAACGAGTTGGGGAAATAGGTCGGGAAAACAAGCTGGGGAAACAAGCTGGGGAAACAGATCGGGGAAACAAATCAAGAAACAGGTTGGAGAAATATGTCGTGAGAAAAAAGTTAGGGAAATAGGTCAGAAAAATAAGTCGGGTAACAAGTCAGGGGAAACAGGTTGGGGAAAAAAGTCAAGGAAACAAGTAATGGAAACAATTCTGGAAAACAAGTCATGGCTTTCAGTTTACTCAACAAGGCATGAACTCCACCATGCATTTCGTTACGATTCCTTGGGATCTGGAAAAAACTTCATTACAAATGAAGCGGTCTTAGAAAGAGATCTAATACCAGATGTAATGAACCTTCTGTGACATATTAAGACGAACAACACAATATAGTACAAAAGAGTTTAATAATCAGAAAAACTGAAATCACTTTACCAGATCGCATGTCACTTCGAGGGGGTAACCTTCTTTGAGAAAACTCAATACAATAGTATTTGTGAATGTCTTTCTTGGCCTAAGAACTCCCAAATATAATAGTTCTACTCTAGAAACCACTATTACCCATGTGTTTGGGATTATTCTTAATAGCTCATGGAATGACTTAAAAAGCATATGAAGATTATCAAGAAAGCTAACTCCACTTTGTCCCTCTAACATATTTACGTATTTTTTTCAAAAAATAAAAATTATAGAAAATAAATAGTTCAAACTTAGACATTTTTTTTCTTGAACTTCATCCCTTGGTGAACTTGAACCGAACTTTATCCTTGTCAAACATGAACTTGAAACTCAAACAATTTGACTTTAGCTCTAGAGAATTTTAATATTCAAAATTCAGAAAGTATATAGACAAAGCTTTTTTTTTGTCAATGATGTCAACATTTTTTTGGATGGATCACAGTATTCCAATTAAATATTTTTACTCTAGCAATTGCACATGAGTTGCAAATTACACTAGAGAGAATGACAATATCTCATTTGTTAGAGTTGTGATTTTGAGTGAAATATATGTTTTTTAAAATTGTTTTAAGTTTTTTTTGTGATGGAGAGGAAAGAAAATGTAATACAACTACAAAATTCAACGAAATTTACCTCTCATTTTATCTTGAAGGATGTCCATACATTGTTCGAAAACTCTTATCTTACCTAAATGTTATGGGCATTCTTTGGATAAATTCTAAGTGAACCATGTTGATTTAATGAAATAGGAAGAGGATATAATCAATTGTTTCTTTAGCGTCCAAAATACACACCTAACAAATCTCCGTCAAGTACAACAATGAATGAAGGAAACAAAGATTAGCATATAATAGAACTAAATAAAGCCTGCAACAAGAAATAAAGGAAAATATTATGATAGTTATTATAATTAATTTTATCTCAAGTCAATTAACTTGTAAATGTAAGTTCACACCAAAACACCAAACGGGGGTGTTTGATAAGACACAATTTGCATGACATATGAATCTCAGTGTTGGATTTTGACGTTCAATGTTACATTTCACAATAACATTATTTGATGGTCTAAAAAATTATATGGAACAGACAACACACCTACCATGCGAATTTCACCTATAGCATTTAAGGCGCAAATTGCCCCAAAATTATCCCTAGCTGATGCATTTACCATGTCAAAACGGGTCTTTGTTTTTGCTATTGGTAATAAGGTGTCCGTTGCATTCAAAAACATGCTACAATTTTTTATGTAACTGTGCATCGAGTCATCTGTGGGATGGACAGCCTAGGTGACCCAAAACACATGAGTAATGTCATTGAGAGAAGCCAATTTATGGAGTGTCTGCTCTTGTTTGTGAAATCACAGGCTATCAATTCCATGGTTTCTTGAGACAAGAAGAGGCCATGGTGTGGAGCTCAAGAAACGTCGTATGATTTCCATTTGGATTTTAGTAGAGTATGTGCAAGAGCATTCTCAACAAGCCCTGTAACACCAACAATGAGACCCACATTCTCTCTTCCTCCCACTTTCTCATTTCAGATTTTTGCAGTGGTTGCAATTTTTTTTCATATTACCTCTGGTGATTTTTTAAAGACCTATTATTAGTTCAAGCCGCAAGGGATGAGGTGGGATGATCAAAGTTGCAAAATGTTCCCACTTGGAAATGCATTGTCATGTGTTGGCACTGCCTACTGACTTGCTTTTCCCCTCTGCCTCGAGAATTGGAATTGTCAATTACGCCGGAGGAAATCTAAATGTTTATATTTTTTTTTTAACATAGGAGAAAATAATGTCCATTATAATTTGATGTTTATAGCTTGCCTCCTTCAACCTTCCAATTCCATATACTTCATAGTTTGGAAGGCATTTCCAACAAGGTCATTTGTGCATACCCTTAAAAAAAACAATTTCTATTACTGCCCTCCAAATAAGATCTTTACATTCCAAACACCTACTTTTCTTAATGCTTTGATGGATGTCCATAAACTGCTCCGAAAATCCCATTATTGCACCACAAGGAGGGTGCTTTTGCAGGTATGCAAAGGCAATATGGAAGTCGGCATCTTCTTCAAACAAATGAGCTCTTTGCATAGCTCACCTGCTAAGCCAAAAGCACAAGGTTCTAAGGAGATAATATAATGAAATAGTGTGCACATGCCACATTTAACTCCAAAGAGAGTAGGAAAAAGTTTTATTTTCTTTAAAAAAAAAAAAAAAAAAGCTTAAGAAAATAATACGACCATGTTTTCATTGTTAGAGAATTGTATATAAATTCACTGGTTTTATCTCAGTTCCATCGGATCTCAACAATTCGGACGTAGTCCAAGTCTCACATAATATTTCCTGTTGGCTAAATAATGTTTTTGAAAAGTATAATTCTATTTCAATTAAAAAAGGTTATTGGTTCTACATCAATTTCAGGGATCGAATCCCATACAATTGGCTTAATCATGGCTTGTCAAATTACATACGGAAATCTTCTTTCATCCATACATAAATAACATTTCTTATCTCGAATACCTGCGAAAGTTGGGAAAAATATTCTAATCATACATCATTGTAGTCGACTCGGGGGCCGTAACTTCCTCTGGCGTGCCATGACGTGTCAGAAACGGTGTGCTCACCTTCTCAAAATTCTCTTGGAAAAATGCACAAACCCTACAAAGCTCCCGCATGGTTCTGACTCGATGTTTCCCTATGTATCTCCTTGGGTTGTTGGCGATCATCTTGAGCTTCTCTAAGTCCTTGATGGCCTTCTTCACCATTTTATTGTCATGCATCACATCCCAGGTGTCCGTCAGGACGAAGAGGAGCCCGTAGGCCGTGAACTGCCACCACAAGGGTTTCATCGGCTCCGACATGATGAAGAGCAGCGTGGAGAAAATAGGTCGTCCTAGCCACTGAGATCTTGGAAATACATGAGCATCCTGACAACACAACACATGGATTCACTGAAGGGATACCTCGGGAGGCCCCTATAGAGTCCACTATCTCGCACAGATTTAAAGATACAAAGCAAGGTCATGGTGATTTTGTCCAACAGATGTCATCGGATCGGCCGTGGCCGAGTGGATCTACAGTGAAAACTGCATAGACCCACTGTGCATAGGCGATGGAAATTTTCTGGAACATCCATCTCGTGCCGCTGTCATAGCCGTGTGTCATGCAGACGACCCTTTCAGAACAGGGGCTTCCAAGGGTATGAAGGACTGCATGAAGAGGTTGTAGTGGAGAGATTTGAAGTAATCCTTTGTGTTTTTCATGGCCTATGTTATCCTGCCGGAAAAGAGCCTGCCGGAATTTGACATTTTCCAGCAAGGCTTTCTTCAAAGAAGACACCTCCGGTGTAATAATTATTATCTTGTTCTTATATACAACATTGACCATGACCATGTTAATTTTGTCAAAACAATCGATTTGAAGGATGTCGAACTTGTATTTATTAGAGGCCTGTACTAGTTGCAGAAAATAATTTTTATACCGTTGTATATGTATCTTTTTCTGTCATTCTTCCATTAACACTTTTCTGCTATATTTAGATGTGCACGTGTTAAACAGATGTATATTGAAAGAATGAAGATTTAGTACAAGTTTCCCAACTACTTAAATCCAAATTTCTTAGATAGATTGCATACATTTCTGAGTCTCTCTCTATTATCCATCTTTTACGACCACAATACTTTCTATATGCACATTACTTTAAATATTCAACTCCTCTACCAGTCAGTGAGATTGCTTTCCACATATCCGTTTCATTGATTTAACGACATAATTCTCATGGTGCAAAGTTCTATTTCAGATGATATTCTTTCTCCTGATGTTTGAATTGTTTAGATCTTACGTTTCTCTCAACAATATGTGCATTATTGCTTTTGTAAATTGATTGTTCTTTGATGCCCTAGTTTAGACAAAAAGGTGGTTCTCTCAGGGAAACGTTAGAGACCATATTTTCACCTTGATAAAGGATATGTAAGTATTAGTGAAGAATTTTAAGAATTCATTTTTTACTGGACAATAAGTTGATATATTGTTCTTTTAAAATGCAGTTCTTCTACTTCTGCCTATACTTGAGAAAGTTATTTGATTCTGCAAAAATAATGCATACTCTCCTATTCCTGCTGCCCATTGGAATGTACTTGTGCACCTTAAGAATCACCGAACAACTTTCCTTTTTAGCTTCATTTCCCTTCTTTTGTCTCACTTAAACCTCCTTTCTATGGAGTTTGCATATGCCCCCTCAGAACCCTCACACATTCCTTACATACTCCTAATGCCACTTCTCATGTTTTCCATGGCATTTCACCATTCTTCCCGCCATGCATATAAATTTCCTTCCCTCATTTCAGCATTACTTTCATTCCATACTCTTAGATCAACCATGCCACAGAAATGTCTCATACTCTATCCTTAATTCAGTTACACACAGCCTGCATCTGTTTTCTCATTTTCTTGACTCATATACTAAATTGTTTTCCTACTTGTATATTTATTTTTTCAGTTTTCTAAATGATGTTCTTCACGTACATCTTTGGGAGACCAGTTAAATTCTATTGAGGCCCATTGTGGTAAAATGAGTGAGCTTTTGTAAGTGCAACTAATGTATTTTTATATACGAGCTGCCAACTTGGCAGATGGCACCATACCTGATTTTAAACATATTTATCAGGTGTGTAGCTCTTGTATTAAGAATCTCTTGTCCAACTACCTACGTTGCTCCACATACAGAGGACTTTGAGGCTCGCATAATGGATGTCATGCAGATTTTAGTGACTTATGGGTTGGATCCTCTAATTAATTCAGCTGAAAACAAACTACATAAGTAAAAGGCAGTGAAGACTGCTATTTACAGGTTGCTAAAAGAGGTTTCAGATTGAGTGCAACACCCCTTGATCTAAACTTTCCGAAGCAGGTTTTCACAAGGCCTCCTCCAAAGGTAAAGGAACCCCAACTGCCACCAAGAAAAAGAGTAGGCCATAATGGTTTTCAAATGAAAAAAGGGGACTGGCTTTGTCCAAACTAAGCATCCTTCCAGGTTATATTATTCATTTTCCATGCCATTTTTTTCTGGCCTTAATGTTGAAGATTGTGTGAAGCTAATTGTATCTTGCTTGGTGACCTAGACTTGATTTTTAGTGGTAATTTCTTGAACTTTGCAAAGAATAATATTTTCCTACAATGTGAAGCTAAGCGTCCCAAAAGACTGTTAAATCCAGGGGAGTGAGAATGCCCATGGTAAGTGCTTAGGTGCATGACTGAAGTTATGGTGGTTGTCAATGGAAGTTTCTATAGACTTGAAAATTTCTCTTAAGATTGACTAATGTGCCATCTTTGCTAATCATCTCTGAAAACACATAATTAGCAAGAGAAGTTTGCCTTGCATTCTGAGTTAATGTGAATCTTATTTGAAATGCATGTATGGTTTGTAGGCAGTAGGTGTAACTTCCTAAATTTCAGAAGAAACATGACATGTTAAAATTGTGACCCAAAACATCCTGAAGATGAGTACATAAACAATCTTTGACAGGGTAGAGATGTCAGTGATTCTCAGCAATCTAGGTATCCAAATGCAAGGTTGGTATGACCTCTTAACATGATAAGCTCTTTGAAAACCTTGAATGATGAATTAAATGACAACAAGTCAGATGGTGCAAATGTTGTTGCTTTTGAATATGGTGATAGTTCTAAAATCTTGGAGAGCCCTCTTATGAATGTGAATAGAGAAAGAAGAAATGAGCTTTGATGATGAATCATTTGAGTTTGATAACTTACCTATGCATGGGAGGTGTTGGTACCCAAATTTAATCTCCTTCAAAGACCGAGTAGCATCATGGATTTTGACAGGAAACTCAGAGGCAGATAGATAATCATGTATGTCGTTTTGTAGCCAGGGAAGCAATCTATCTGACTTGTTAGCACTCAGGTTTCGAAAGGAGTGGGTAGCACCTTAAAAGGATGTGATCTGATCCTAACTATTTTAGGTTGTGCCTTTCAACCAAGGTAAGAGAACCTATTTTGTAACCTCTGTTATTGAAGAACAATGATAAATCCTTCTTTTGCATAAATTTTATAGAGAAGACCTTGGGAAAATATGATCAACACACCAAATCTGACTCTCACGAGTTGTCACTTCTAGATCATGGAGATATTTTCACAACAAGGAAAAGGTTACTAAAGACATTTGGGACCCTGATTGCTTCTGCATGTTTTGGTAACAAAGATTATGCATTTGTATGCACACATGACAAACAGGGGTAGTACAGGTAGGATTGGTTGTTTTTGAATAAATTTTTGGTGGGAGGTGGGGCAGGATGAACTTGATTCACAAGATCCTTGAGGAATCTTACAAAATGGAAGGTTAAACCAATAGAATGCCACATAATAGCTAAAATGTTTCTTTAACTAGAATATGTGCTTCAATGGAGGCCCAAATTAGCACTTTTTCACACAATCTTTGAGATTCTATCATGAAGGCTCGAGTTAGAAAATCCAACAAAGCATCAAGATCTGAGTCAAATCATGCCTAAGGTACACCCAGAGGCTTACAGACAATCTCTGTCAACAGATGAAAGAAAAGTGATTTTAAATCATTTATTCCAATCCCAGATGAAAGCTCTTCTGAGAAATGAAATTGTAGATGCCACTAAACTATCACAAGGATTGAGGCCTATGTGATTGAATCATATTTTAATACAAGATTGCAAAGAAACAAGAAAAACTACTCACATACATTCAGAAATAAAACAAACACATTTTTCTCAAGACAACACAGAATAACTCGAATTTGATTAAATCTATCAGCAGGGGAAAGTTTCTAGAACAGTCTCAAAGCTTGTCAATGGCTGTACACTTGCAACCACCTTGACATGATCAAATTTAATACAAAAGAGATATACAAGCTTCTCAAACGGCTTCTCAAAATGATGGGCTCTGTCAAGCTTTTTTCTATTAGAAAATTCAGTCCCGACCCCTAACACTCCAACCATTTGCATGAAAAATTTGTGCCATTTATAACATTTACAATAGAGCCCCTTTCCCCCCCCCAAAAAATCTAGACCTTGAGTGCTACCAGTGCTTGCCATGATCACGATCACGATTCCCAGAATCAGATCTGTAAAAAGTTGCCAGGTGCTCAAGGGGGCAGATCTCATCGAATATCTCCCGCATTCAACTCCTTCCTCTGGTAGATCACTCTTTCTTCAATTTTCCAACCACTTCCGCCCCTAATCTGTCAAATCTGGCTCCTTGCGTGCTTGGGAGAAGAAAAATGGAAAATCCGATCGAGCACGATAGTCAGACCATTTTAATGGTGAAAGACATCTTCCAGATCTCCCCACCAAACTCAGATATCAACATTAACTCCCCTCTCTGCCTGGCGTGTAGGAAATACCAAGAAATCATGAAGACTCACACTTCCAGGCATGTTTCAGTAAAATGGGGGGAAAATCAGATTCAAACTCTCAGCTACCGTTGATCTTTACTTTGAATTTGGGTCATCCACGTGGAAGATTAAAACTTAAAAATAGACCTGGGGGCTTCCTCTGACTTTTACAACTTTTGGAAAAATAGAAAAATTTCACATTTTGTTCCGCATCTCCGCCCTCGAGAAATGAGCCTAACACGTGTCCTGAGGTGGGTCCCAAAGGAACCGCGGATAAATTCTACCATTTGACCCTCTTTTTGGAAAAAGGAAAATTTTCCAAGTTTTCCCCGCAGCTCTGCCCTTCCGCTTCAAGTTTCCAATGTGGGTCCCAGGGGAACCACGCTTCCTTTTTACTTTTAACTCTTTTTCCCACAAAGGGAAAATTTTCCAAATTTCCTTCGAAGGCCCCGAAGGCCAAGATTTGACCTTTCTTCCACCTCATTTTAATGTTTCAATCATTGATTGGAGCAAGCCCCTTTGACCTTTCTTCCTTGGGGCTTGAGGGGAATTTTAGATATCTAAACCCTTTTGAGCATAAGAGGAAAAAATTCTAAGTTGCCTCTGATGGTACGCTTCCCCGCTCTTTTTGACTTGTCAAACTGCCATGTGTCACTATGGCGCACCTTGAGATGGTCCCAAAAAATTGAGACCTTGAATGAGTGCGGGCTCGCCACGTGTCCTGGCCTGGCAAAATTTGTTTGAAGGCTCGAAGCTCAGCGGAAGGTGCCAAGTGTCATGCTCCAGGGCAGTCTCCTTTGGCCATTAAAAAGTCCAAGCAAAATGCAAAGTGAGCGGAGGCCTCCAAGTGTCCTCCTGGCACTTCTTTAAAAGACTCTGAGTGAGCGCGGGCTCGCCACGTGTCCCTATTCTCTGCCAAACTATTTTAGCTGCATAAAATTTATCTAAGTCTGGGAAAAGTAGCGGAAACCTCCACGTGTCCTCCTGGCGCTACTCCAAGGCCAAACCAAAAAGTAGATCTTCAAACGAGCATCGTTCCTCCACGTGGACACATTTTAAGTTGAGGTGATTCATAGAAATTTTGAAGTACCCAGCTGAGCCGCATCCAACCAAAAGGTGCCACGTCCCCTGTCGATGCAAGGATGTAAATTTGACTGGGAGAAACACCCATCAAACTATAAAATATAGAAAATGATCATTTGAGCCCGAAAATGAAAATTTCTCTAAGGACAGAGAATTTAGAAATGTTACAAGGCTCAAATACATCCATCAGAGACACATCCATTCATTTTTCTTCAAGTATTTAGGGCAGAAATGAAAAGGAAGACAAATCCAGACCATGGAGAATGGAAAATATGGGAGAACCCAAGTTTTTAGATGAACAGAGAACGAGAGACCCAAATTACAAACCTTTTCTAGAGGAACAAAGAAACAAGGAGCAAACCATGGACCCATAAGTGATCTACGACCCAGGAATAGATTAAAAATGGCAACAAAGATTAACTAGGCACAACACGGGGAAAAAGAAAGTGACAGAGCTAGTAAATTGATAGATTTTCAAAGGCAAATTGGGGCGATACTATTTTGAGCACCAACATCAGCTCCGACTCAGGGATGGGCACTCCCCGTGATTGCCACAAGAAAAAAGGTAGACCAAGTGCCAAAATATCCATTGGGCAACAGAGTCAATTTGCAGAGTAGAGAAATAAAGCCATCTCCAAAAAATGAAATAGAGAAACCAGCAAAAACAGGTCACCGAGGACCAGAATGAACAAAAACACAAAAGACAAGAGACAAACAACAAACTATACACTGTACACAAGATTTTTTCCTTGATTTTAGGGGAATCAATCCAAGAAATGCTTCAAATTCCTACCATTAATAGGAAATTCGAGAAATTCACCATCTAAGTCCTTGAGGAAGAAGGTATGCTCACCAATCCTGATATCAATGGAGTAAGGGCCCATCCATAATGAGTCAAACTTTCCATGCTTGCCCTTATCCTCATGTCTGCTATCCCATAGCACCACAATATCTCCAACATTGAAGGCCCTAGGAGTGACCTTCTTGTCAAATAACTTCTTCATCCTTTCTCTAAAAATTTACATGCCTCTGGTGGGATTACTTCCTCTCTTCATCAAGCTCAACAATCTAATTAATGCGAGCATCATAAGGACCTACCTCTTGATCCTCCAATTGTTTAATGAAATGATATGAGGATAATTGCATATGCAGAGGTAGTAGGGTATGAGTCCCATATACCCACTCAAATGGACTCTTTCCAATGACCCTCTTGACAGTGTTCCTATTTATCCAAACAACAAACTTAAACTGTTCACCCCACTTTCTCTTGTTTAGCTCCAAAGTTCTTCTGATAATCTTTAGAAATTTTTTGTTACTGGACTCAGCTTTTCCATTTCCTTGGGGATTGTAATTAGAGGCATATGTCAAGTTGATCCCATACTCCTTGCACATTTCCATCAAAGGTTTAGCTCTAAAGCTCATGGAATTTTCAGCAACAATCTTGACTAGCACCCCAAACCTATAGATGATATGGTTCAACAGAAAATCCATGACAATTTGGTGTGTTGGTCTTTTGGTGGGGATTGACTCCACCCACTTGGTGAAGTAATCAGTGGCTACAAGAATCCACTTATGGCCAGCACTTGAAGGGTCTGAAATCTCACCAATGAAATCCATTCCTTATTGCTTAAATGGAGCTTCAATTGATACAGGTTGCAAAGGAAGGGAGCCTGAAGCTTTCAGTCTTCTAGAGAAGTGTTGGCAACTCTCACATCTTCTAACCAAAAGAGTTGTATCCCTGAAGAGAGTTGGCCACCAATAACTAGCCCTCAAGATCTTGTGTGTTGTGATTCTTACAGAAAAATGTCCTCCAAATACTCCTCCATGGAGATCAGAAATTATCTTGGGGGCTTCTTCTTCAGTAATACATCTTAAGAGGACTCCCTTTGGGTTATTCCAAGCCAACCCATAATCAATAATGACATATTTCTAAGAGGCCAACTTAAGATCCCTTTTCTGATTCTTACTTAAATGCTTCAGGGTAGTATAAGTGTCTGAGATAGAAAATCACATCCTTGTACCACTCATTACTCATCAACCTTTCAAAAACGCCTGCCCTTTCTTATTCTACCTCATTTACTTCAATAGTTTGCAAGTTTCTCTCAGCCATAATCTTAGCCAAGCAAAAACCTCTCACAAACTTTGTGGTTTGGATATCCATATCATATTCTTGCAACTTGTTCACCCACCTACCTCTTTTTCTTGAGACCTCCATCTCTAACATGATGTCTTTCACAATGGTGTGGGGAACATAAACAACAACTTTAGAACTTAGAATGTAAGGTCTAGAAACCTTTGTCTGCTTTTACCAAGTGACAATTCCTGCCTTTCCATGATAGTGTACTTTAGCTCATCCCCATGTAAGCCCTTACTGACAAACGAAACTGACCTCTCAATCCCTTCATCACCCTTTTGTAGTAGGATAAAAGAAATACTGTTCTCTTTAAAGCAAAGGAAAATAATTGGAAAGGCTTTTTATAATCTAGAGATGCCAAAACAAGGGCATGTTTTAATGCCTCCTTGGATTCCGCTGAAGGCTTAGATGGCATCCTCCTCTAATTTGATGACCGGGTCTTTCTTCAGCATGGAAGTGATTGGAATGGTCAACTCAGCAAAGTTTGATATGAATCTTCTGATGAAGTTTATCTTCCCAAAGAAGGACTAAATTCCCTTCTTGGTTCTTGGGATTGGGACCTTGTTGATGGCCTCTACTCTTTTTGGATCAATCATCACTCCTTCTTGTGACATAATGTGACCAAGCAACTTTTCCTTCTGCAGTCCAAAATGGAACTTATTTGGATTGAGTGAGATGTCGTATTCTCTACATATTATTAGCATCTTCTACAGAATTCACAGCCAAATTCAAAACACATCTGCAATGTTTTCATAATATCTACCATATGCACAAAACCATATAAATAAACAACTTCTTAAGCAGTTTTACAAAACCATGGGTTTTAAAACCATGGACCAAAACTGTCGCATAAACCTATAGGTCAAAAAACCCACCCATATGAGAAAATCACGTTTCCTGATATATCGGGCACATTTTAAGGCCCAAAAAAGCTTCTCTAGATGCTCCCAAAAAGCTTCTTAAGCCTACTTGGGACCCCAAATTAAGCCTAAAAGATTATTTATCATCTAAACCTAGTCAAATATTGATTTAGCTTATTAAAATTGCTTTTTGGACTTACCTTTTGTCCCACATGCACCAAAATCATTCCATTCTTGGAATTGAAAACCTATAAATAGAACCCTCCTTATAATTTCTAAGAACACTTCCCCTCATCTAGCATAAACTAAAGGAAATTATGATTTGAGCATTTCTTCCATTGTTATTGAGCTATTATCTTCCATTGCATATTCCAAACTCAAGATTGGGTAAATGAGGGGAACCATAAGGTCTTATAGCCATTAATGGTGAGCCTTCACTCTCAAACCCTTGAGCATCAAATAATCAAATTCGATTGTTAGGATATTCATAGGTTCATATTTTATAGCATTCAAAGACTAGATAATAGTTTAGGTGTGCTATGTTTGATTTTTGTTTCAAATTTATATATGAATGCAAATAAATAGTTCTTCTTTATCTCTTATCTTGATGGTTCATAGTTAAGTCGGTAAATATTTGAGGTTTCTTTATTGTTATAACCTCATTTATATAGCTTTTCTAATTTATACATGATCACAGACATAATAACTGATAAATGGTCCGAGTGTTGTAGTGGAGGAAATAAATTTCACGATTCCACCGCCAATCATGCCACCACGTACCCAGAGGTTGGAGCCCCAACTTATGAAGCATAACATCTGGAAGGAGCTCCTGAATTTTGATGATTGAGAGGAAGTATGAGTTGTTCAAATTGAATTTTACCTTGGGCTAAAGAATCCAATCTCTATGATGCATAAGTTCCTGAATTGTCTGGATACTATTGTGGTAAAGCTGAATGGATTTAATGCCCTGGGTTTTAACAAGTGGAAGAGTTCCTTCAATGAGAATAGGATACCACCAGATGTTTTACGAATTAAAATAAAGGCCAGTGTGAAATCCATCACCAATACATCTCATTAAAGGCTTCACCTATTCAAAGGATTTCCAAACACTATTGGTGACAAAGGTACCGGTAATCTTGACAGGAGTAGAATTGATCATAAGAGAATGTAACCCAATTTTTCTCCAACATTTCTTTCTGTAAGGGGATCCAATTTGAATACAATGCTGTAAAATAATATTCCATGTCTACTTACTCGAGAGACACTAGATAACCCATTTGGAACATAGATATACTCTATTGATAAACATTAATGAATCTCATACCACCTTGATCACGAGGAGGAAAAAAAAACATCCCAAACAACTCTGTGAAAGCCAGTTGAGCCATAAATTTTACACCATAAAAAGTCCTGAAGCATCTTGGAAATCCAATTGAACAAAGTGTGAGAAGGACACCAGTAAGGAGAATAGTCAACATGAGTAGTGAAAATGATTTTGGTGTAAACCTGGAATTTACCAACTAGATATAAGAGTTTGGAAGACCACTTTGTAACTCTTTGCTCCACTTTGTTAAAAACATAATTCCACAATGTCGCATAGTGACTGTCAAAAGTAAAGGGGATGCCAAGAAATATTAATTTCTCATCTCGACTAATCCATTTCCATGGGTAATCCTGAAATATTCCAGAGGAGGTAAACAACGATGTGGATAGCCCAAAGTTTTAGCCATTTGAATATTGACACCTAAAGCCAAGTTAAAAGTTTCAAGACATTAAAATACCATAGCCACATTTTGTTCTGACTTGGAAAGAGTAAGAAATGAATCATCAACAAAGTTTCCATTGATAATTTGTGTTTTATTATTCACAAGAACAATCCCCCAATTGTGGCCCCGAGCAACTTGATGGATAATTAAATACCACAGGGCATCAATAGCAAGAAGAAACAACGTTGAAGAAAGAGGGAACCCTTTTTTGATAGAGTGGAAGAGGCCAATGGCAGTAGACTGATGACCATTAATGGTGATACAAGTACAAGCATTAGAGAAGTGCATGTTGATAGTCAACTGGAAGAGTTCTCTAAAACCCTGGGTTTTAAGCATAGCCAGAATGAAGGATCGTTTAATGTGATTGTAATCTTTCTTAAAGTCAATTTTAAGGAAAAGAAGCTTCTACGATGAAAAACGAGTCCACTCCATGCCTTCCTAAACAAAAATAAGATTGTCTAGGATGAATTGGCCTTTGACAAAACTAGTCTGCTTGGGCTAAATGATCTTAGATAGGATATCGGCAATGCGGGGAGCCAACGCCTTAGGAATAATTTTGTAAGAAATATTCCATAGCATAATGAGTTACCAATTATTTATCTATTTAGGATTTCTTGATTTAGGAATGAATTTTATGTTTCCTTGATTGATGAAGCTCCCAAAAGAGCAAGTTTGAAGATGTTTAGTATAAACCTGAAGTAGATTAGGTCCAATAAAGGATCCAGTTACTTTGTAAAAATCACAAGGGAAGCCATCCAGAGCTGAAGAATTTTCATTTTCTTGATAGAGAAAACTTGCGTGAAGCTCCTCTGAAGTAAGAGGGTCATTACAATGACACGATCTATGCTTGTAAGTTGAGTGGGCACCACATCAATACATTTTTGTAAAGTAAAAGCACACTCAATAGAATCCTCCTGAGCTTGAAACACTAGATGATAGTGCTTGAAAAAAGTAGTAGTGATATTTGGGAAATCATTAATCAGTTGGTGATAATCATAGATATAATTTATATGTTGTCGATCATGTTTAGCCCTGAAGGATTTTAAAAATATTTTGGATGCTTTATCTCCCACCCTACACTATTGAATTCTCGAACGGATATGTGCACCACGAGCTGAATGGGATTCAATGAGTTTAATTTTATTAGGAATAGCAGCGACCTGATTCTGAAGGTGAAAATTAAAAGGATTGGCCTCAAGAAGTAGAGAGATTATTTTGAATTCTTTATGCAAAGTCGAGTCGGCTTGTCTTCGAATCTGGGTAGCCTGTTTTTCAAACTGGTGAAGAAACTTGGTGGTGTGATTAATAGCCACCTTTGAACATGAAATCCATCTGACAACAAATGGATGACGTAGCTCCATATTCCAAACATTGGAAATGAGAGGGATCACTACATGATGACTCAATAGAGAAACATTATGAAAAAATTGAGTTGTGGGCACCTTGGGATGGTGCCCCTGCCAGGAAACCTTAAATGTGATTAGATGTTGATCTAAAAAAAAAACACCTCTAACCAAACCATAATAACCTCTGACCAAATCAAATAAGTATGTTTTGAAAGAAGAGCATGATCGAGGAGTTTTAATAATTGGTCACATCCTTCTCCAAGATTGGTCCAAGTGAGCCAAGATTGGTCATTAAATTCCTGTCGCCATCTAAGAAATGGATTGGAAAGGCCCCAATGAATTTTAAAGTAATACCAGGACACACATTTTTTGAGACACCAACGCATAGGAAGGGCTCCACATTTATCATCTGGGTGCTCCACTATATTGAAGTATCCACACACCAACCAATAAGAAATGGGTAATTTATAACCTAACCATTTATAAAATAATTTTCTTTTGGGACCTTCATTAGGGGCATAATTATTTAAAATACCAAAAGAAATATCATTAATACTCATAATCACCCATACAGATCTATTAGTGGGGTCGTGACACGATGAAATAATTAATTCTATTTTTTTTGGCACAATGGAAATGATAACACCACCTCTACCATTACTATAATGAGTATGAAAACATGCAAAATATGGGGCAATACACGTCAGAGTAGTCTAAAGCAAAAAACTAGAAATCCTGATTTCTTGTAAGCAAATCACATCTAAATTGCTAATTAACTTGCAAGCTAAATGAATAGAGAATTTTCGGTAGGGCTTTGTCATACCCCAAACATTCCATGACATAAAATACATGAGAAATTGGACATATCAAATTATCACTTCTTGTCAATAATTCCATCCATAGAACTGAGACTAGCAAAGTTGCTGGCAAGAAGAAGCTAGTCTGAATCAGTATGCTCAACATGAATAGAGCGACATTTATTCCCTACATGCCACATGAAACCTCTTGATGTGGACTGCGTGAATGTCACAGAGGAAGAGAGGTTGAAGCAACATTCCCATTATTCTTTGAATTAGTATGGACATCTTGGCTCAGACATGTCTTGGAAGGAATGGAAAACAAAGGACTACATTGTACCACTCTAGACTCATCCCTAGACGAAAAAGGGGAAGAAGATGGAGGTATAATTTCAACAAAAAATTTCTCCCCCGAGTTCTTAAAACCAACCATAGTTCGGCCATTAGTCAGAGGGTCAACTTTAGAATTCGGCACTACTGGTTGGGTAGATGCATGATTAGAATGAGCCAAAAGAGGAATGTCTCAAATGTGATGGTCTAAGGCCTAAAAATGAAAACACATGTTGGGGAGGTTAAAATAAATCACCTTTTGAGATATTTGCAGGGACATAATTTGAATATTCATATGGTCCCGTAGATCTTTCGATAGGTCCACTTTGACACACACATACTTGTTAGGATGAGCAAGGAAAAAATGATCAGCTTCATTGAAAATCACCCTGATAATGGGCTTAAAAATATCTTGTTAAAAGGACCAGAGTTGAATGGGAAGGCTAGGAAGCTCAATCTAAACAAGGTTTTTGAGTGAGACTAGGATACTCTGACTAAAGTCTTGGATCCATTGGGATAACACTAGCATGTTATTACCTAAGTACCAACATGAAGCCTTAAGCAGAAGGGCTTGAACCTAAGAATGCTCATGAAAATTAAACATACAAAAACCCTTAGTGAGGTTACGCACCCCAGTAACAAGGATACCGCGAGACTCCCAGCGGTTTTTCATCTACTTATACAAGTAGGTTTTAGACGGGATAGAACCACAGAAATAGTCAATAAGACAATGGTTTTGATACCACTTGACAATAGGATCTAAGCATTCATAAAAAATTATAACATCCAAAGAGGATTCAAATTTTGTACCTCGTTATAAATAGTTGGCACAAACTTCCTCACGTGCTTGGGAGCCATTACCACTAGTTACAATTGAAGGGGAGTTGGCCATATATAGGCATGACACTACCTTAGTGGTGGGAAAAATATAGAAGACACTATGATATGACCAAAGGGAAACCGTAAGACAGGCTAAGGATGCTCAATTTCCATAGTGAAAGAAGGCAAGTAAAATCATGAGAAAACCAAGCAAAGCCAAAATATGTTAGATATTTTTTGAGTTATCTTTGATAACTTTGATAAAACCAATAAAATTTTGACATTATATAACTAGTAAAACATTAGGACAGTGTAGATGTTTAAATATTAAAAAACATAAAACATTATAATTATTTATGTGTGTGTGTGTGTGTGTGTGTGTGTGTGTGTGTGTGTGTGTGTGTGTGTGTGTGTGTGTGTGTGTGTGTGTGTAATTTGTGAAAAAATATAAAACAATTTTATTTCTGTGTAAAGAAACCATAGGAATTTGCATATAAAAAATGGAATTTACAACCATCTGAAAGAGCTAAGCCATCAACACCAATAATTTGAAATTCTGGGTCTAATGGGATCTATATTTTCACTTTTGTTGGGCCAGAGATTCTAAAGTCCGTGATATACCTAAGACTAAAATGTTTCTTTTTTGTGTAATACATAAAATCAGTACTCCTCCATGGTTATACAAGGAAATCGTGTGAAACATACTTGATTTGATGTTAAGGATTGAATTCAATTTGTAAAAGTAAGTAATAACAAAGCAATATTCCCCGCCCCTGTGCAAAATATAATAATGATTGTGAAATAGAATCAAAATCATGCATTTTTTCACAAAATGCTATAAATTATAAGAAATAAACTTTAAGAATACCTACATTATCTTGTTCATTCATTAACCAGTCAATTATAAGATTGATGGTAGATAATATGGAGACAAATGCAATAAATAATTTATTGGAAAAGGAAAGTTTTGTGATTTAATACACCCATAATTTTGATATCTATATTTTTTACATCAATAGAAATGATCTCTATATTTGGTTATGGATATTTATTTACAATATATTATCATAGTTAGATGCCCAAATTTAGAAATAACAATAACATTGGAGTGAGGTTGCAGCACAATAAAATCATTGTATTCTAGTATAATTATGGTGTAAGACACCAAATTTATCTTCATTACATAATAATAAGAAGAAGATGAAGAAGAAATTTTAATGTCCACAAGGCTACCAAAAATAACCTATCGGACAACAAATCTTGCTAAAGATCTTTATGGAATTCAAATCTCCTGGTTGTGAGTTTTATAACCAGATCCCCTATTTTTTCAACCAAATTCTCGCTGAAATATCCTGTAAGAATAAATTAGCCACCTACTAGCAAACTGGACCCTAATGTCATTGTAAGAATTACATTACAACATGAAAATTTTCTCTGACTCCACTACACCAGATGGAAAAAAGACAAATTATCTCTTCCCAGAAATCTTTATGTTTTTTCCATCTACCTATTTCACATTGAAGACAATGTGAATTAGTCCTCAATTGAGATATGAAGATCTTTATTTTCCACAAGATATTAGCCCCTATAAAAGCCTTTTGTTGATGATCACACGTAGACTTAAATTCCTCTAAATAGCACCTCTTCTTTCTCCTTAATAGATTTCCCCACATAACTTGGTGGAATTTATCTATAAAAAAAGTATTTATCTCTTGGATATTATTAGGAAATGCATTCAAGTAAATGTTCCATTTTAAGTCATTTGTTGTTTTCATTTATCTATGACTTCATTTTTCTCTAAAAACTTGTTGAGGACTACCTTAAGCCATCTACTACCATCCATTTTCTTGACCATTTTTTAATATGTTATGATACGAATAATAATAATAGCTTTTAGTTATACAACACCCGTTTCAGCTTGAGAAGAATCTCATATGAGACTGATATCTTTAATTTGAACTTGAGAGTAATCATGATTTTTCTGATACTCTCAAATTATTTCTACCTTAAGTTTTAAATACTGCTAGCCCAAACCTCACATCCATAAAGTACCACTGGAGTTACTAAAACCTCAAAAAAAAATGCATAGTTTTCCAATCCCATAACTCCACCTCTCTGCATTTTTTTTGGAAATTATAAAAATATCTCCACCCCCTAAAGTTCTATTTTTTATACAAATCTCCCAAATGAGCTTGTTATTAAAGTAAAACCCAAAATATTTATACTTTGTTACTTCCTCTAAGATGCTTCCATCGAAATAGAAATCATACTGAGTTCTTTTCTTTCTATTGGAGAAGATCACGATCTTGGTCTTATTAGTGTTGACTTGCATCCATACTTCTTTGAAAAAGTGCTCAAGCACACATAAATAATTTTGTATTCCTTGAGTGGACCTAGCAATCAAGATAAGATCATTGGCATAAAGGATAAGTCTTATAACATAATCTCCTAGGCAAACATTATCTTCATCCTGCGAATTTAGCAATTCCTCAAGCTTATTGATATATAGGACAAATAAAGTAGGTGATCATGGACATCCTTGTTTAACCCCAATATCACTCCTACTTTCTGAGATACCACTTTGAGTTCTAATTTTCACTCGCACCTTTTTATAAACCCTATGAACAACCACTCTATGATGCACTAGGATACCAAGCTCCTTCATTCTATCACATATCTTGATCTTAGGAACTTGTGTCAAAATCATTTTTGAAGTAAAAAAACAACAATTATCTTCCTCTTTATCATTCAAATCTTTTTCAATAATGTGCCTCAAAGTGATACCATGATCTATTGTTCAATACTTAGGCCCGAACCCTTCTTGCCCTTTTTCTCTCTTACATTTTTCTTATGCCCACTAGTTGATTATGTATTCCACCATGCTACCAAACAAATTTACAAACAATGGGTGGATCATGATGGTTATATAATTAGAAGGATTGTTAACATCTACAACCTTAAAAAGAGGCATAATAAGAATGGTAGTCCAATCTCCAAGAAAACGCTGTTGAATGTTGTAGTTGAATAAGTAAAGAATGTGAGGAGTGAGAAATTATTTCCCCCATTTTAAATATTTATCTTGAAACTAATCCGATCCTTTGGATTTTTCAACCCCAAATTTCATAATACCCTCCTCAACTTCTTACACAGTAAAAATATTTGTTATTGTGTTGACAAAAGGGGGTCCTTCAACTTCTGAATTCTGCTCATAAAGATGTTTCACAAACTCAAACCACTGATTGGTTGTGATAGTATTGTTTTTTCTTTGATTGAAGTTCCTTCCAAAATACTTTTGGGTTATGTTTCCCTAAGTATTTAAGCTCTTCCCTCATTATTGTCTTGAAATCACCTTTTTTTCTTTATGATTTGTTTGTACAACTTTGTGTTCAACTTCTCTCTACCAATTTATTTAATATCTCTCTTTGCCACTTTATAATCCTCATCAAACCATCTATTTACCGGAAAACAATTTGTTTGTTTATTATTACTATTTTTTATTTTGCAACTTGTAAGGGCCCTCTTAATTATTTTTGTCGAATCATAACTTTTAAGACCTTGCAATCTTTATTTCCCCTATTACATTAAGTGGCTCAATGCCACATTGAATATATCTCAATTTTATTGTGTTACAAGAATCCCTCCTTTTTTGGGAAGATGTTGTTGCGATTGTTCCTTCCTTGTGATCCGATTCTCACTTGTCCAAGCAACCACTATGGAAATTAGATTATGATCTGACTTTAGGTCCCTAATAGAATCATAAATCTCAACTTCTCTTATCCTACCGATTAAAATTTGTGAGAAAATTACATAATCAACAACACTTGCCCCATTGTAAGATTTACAAGTAAAATTTCTAGATTTATGCCATCTTTCCATGTCCTTATAGATAATTTTTATGGTGAAATCACAACACCCCTGATTTCTCGCAAGTGGGTAGCTGAGGCATTCAGTGTAATTCGTTAAATATGGAGTTATCTCAAAGTGTGGTACTTTGCAATTGGGCTAACCCTCTGAATGAAGGTCGGTTCCTATTCCTCTATTCTGATGCACACATTAAAATTGTAGAGAATCCACTCTAAAATGTACTCTAGCTTACCAAAGAGACAAGGTTAAGAAGATTACAAGAAATTAAGCCTAAAATAACAGAGGTGATGCACCAAAAGGAATGCTAAACACCTTCTTTTCATGGAGATGGAAACCACAATCAGATTGAGAAGGATGGAAATACACAACAGATCAATCCATTGATGAGAATCCACTAACCATTAAAACTTTAATACAATAGATATGCGTAGATAACCAAGATTACAATTCTAGATTAGAAGAAAGCAATGAACGAAAGACATGTTGAAATTCATCCACATACTTATATCATTGCTCCACATATTTGATACAGTACATTACAATGGCCAAGAGGTACAAACTTACATTGCAGCTTGAATGGGAGGTTTGAACTCCACAAATCCACTTACAGATAAGAGAATAAGGGAGGGTGCAACGAAAAATTATCCAACATTATAACAATGCCCTCCTTACAATATATATGAAGAATGAGAGAAGGGAGAGAGGGAAGAAACTTGAAATATTTCTTCAACCACCCTAAAATGCATTGAATTCACCTACAACAATGATGGGTGCCACAGCAAAACCCATACCTCCATGTACTATGCCTTGTTGGGCAAGAAAGGAAACCCATACCTTCATCATTTGGGTAGGTGAGAAATCAGGAAACACCCCCTAAAATGGAGGACTTTATTTCTCCATTTCAAAGAACTTAGTCCCACTTAGATTAAGATAACCAGTTGTAGTTATGTAGAGGATATTGAGATATTTCTAAACAATCCTTTCTTGTGAACACCATAGCTCCCAGTCAAAAGTTATGGCCATCTGAAGATGGGGGTGCCATTCTGTAATAAATGCGGGTGGTTGATCTTCTCTTTTCGGACTCCAAAATTTCCTCGTAACCTCTAAAGTCTGAAATTTTGGACTTTCAAGCATTTTGAATTTGGAGGTGCATGTTACTATTCATGTAGCTAGGCACGTGAAACCTCTGAAACTCTGAAATCCCGAAGTCTGAAATTTAGAACTTTGGACCTTACCATTTCAGAGATCGGGTTATTGTTCATCCTCTTGAGTCAACAAAATCTCCAAAACTCTGAAGTCCAAAATTTTAGACTTCGGGTTTCAAACTTCGAGTTGTGATATTCATGCTGGGGGGGTTAAAGGTTTCAAAACTCTAAAATTCTGAAGTTTGAATTTCATACTTTGGGTTTTAGACCTTTTGATTTTTGGGGTTGTTTGGTACTTCGAGCTTTGGGATTTCGAGACTTCAGGATTTCGGGGTTCATGTTTTCAGGATTTCGGGGTTCTAGTTTTCTTTATCCATTTGGGCACATGAAACTTCTAAACCTCCGAAGTTTGAAATTCAGACTTCGGAGTTTGGACTTCAACATCCTTGATCTATGGCGTTGTTGACTCTGAAAGGGGTGTTGACCTCAAAAAACCCCCAAGCCTTTTCTTCAGACTTTGGGTTTTCTGGCTTTTGTGCCTTTTCTTGTTTTTACCTGTTTCTCCTACCTCCGAAAGGCCCCACCTCTGAAATCTGAAATTTTAGAGTTTCAGAGTTTCTTCATTTCCCGAATTCCTCTGCAATGCTCGACTTGTTTTAACCTATTCGGCTGATCCCAAAATGTAAGCTCCCATGACTGAATCAACCCCATTTTCTCAGCGTACAAGATCATTTTCATTCAATTTTACCTAAGGGAAAAAATTGGATAACAATAATCAAATAAACAATTCCAAAAACAGTTACTAATTCTTTGCAAAATGATTAATGTCATTGTTGTTTTCTAATTATCTTCTTCCATAAGGCATAGCGGATTATGGTTCTCCTTAATACTCCAAGTGTTAGCTTTCTCATTTGCAATCCTCACATTGAAATCACCTAAAAGAAGAACTTCCCCTTGTTGGAAAACACTTAAATATATTTCTTTAGGGATGTATAAGGATATTTTCCATCTAACACACATTTTTGTATGTTTTTTACACCTAAGGTGCAAAGTAACATGCTACTATTCTAATGTTAGTCCCGTTTTTTTATAATAAGGTAAGATTGTCAAAATCTAAATTTGTGCATGTAAATAAAGGAAATGAAAAAGTTAAAAACACTTCCACTAACACAAATAAAGCCTCTATGGTCCCATTTATCATCGATCTCCCTATTATTTCTCTCACCATTGTTACTCCTCATGTTCCTTGTTATGGGATAAGAGGGTTAACAAGCACCTATCTTTGACATACTTAAAATCATGTGATGAAATTTCTTATCATTTTCACCTCTTTGTATGTCTCATACCCTATCTAGACATGGGTTACGCTCATTACAAGAAGGATCTTGGCTAGGGAAAGGTGCAATGCCCTAATTGCTTATAAAAACTCGTGTCTACTTAATTATAATCAATGTTTAAAATTGATGGGTATTTTAATTGGAATGGGTGGTATTGAAACAATTACATGGGAAAAAAACATTAAAACAATAGTTAAGTGTTTTGCGTGAAAATGATATTGACAAAAGGAATAAACGAATGATTATGTACCTTAGGGATAAGATGCTTTGGCAATAACTATTGCTTTATTGTGCATATTGTTCTAGTATGTGCTGATGGTTTTGTTCCATATATTTTAAGGCTCTAATCTTCGTCATGCCAAAAGATCCATGATTATTGGAGATCCACGGACCCATGCCAATAATGGAGATATTTGGATGAAATATAAATATATTTATGTGGTTGAAGAAGAGTCGGTCGTTATATTTTACAAGAATGTGATAGAAATATTGTATCTTGATCATTAACATTCTAGAATATTACATATGTAAATCGTAAAGCACTCCTATTAATGAGGAGGTTAGGCTAACAAACTAATCCTAAAATATCTCAACTATACCTATATACGTGTGTTATTAAAACAACCCACACAAATATATGTACACAATAATACATCTCTAACATATTAATATTCTAATGGATTACTAATTTCCTAACATTCCCCTCTTTAGTGAAAACATGGGGCAATGAGAAACTGAAAACAAAATCTTATGGCACCACATACTTTTGGGTTTGCATATTGTTATCTGAATCTTGTTGTCTGGATCCTTCTGCACATGAACACCTACATACGAGAATTTATCTTTCTTTACTTCCAATTGAACGTATTAACTGGTCAACCATCTTCCAATGAAATATGACAGTTAGAAGATCTTTGTAGTCAGAGGATATTTACAATCAGATGTCATCCTATACAGCTAGTTTTTACAGATCTACACCTTCCACGATTTATCAAAACACATTCAAGAGAAAATACCAGAATATCATACTCACCCATACCAAGAAAACATGCACATACTTCTATTCTTATTTTGCACACAACAACATAGAGTAAACATCATCGCTAGTGATTGGCGAGAGGTCAATGATTGACCTTTAACCTCCTATGCCTCCATCCTCCAATGACAAGCTGCTCCCTCCAGCAATTTGGACATCATTTACAAGCGATAGTGCATCCAACTGAATTACGAGATTTTTAAAACAATTTTTACAATGACCCCTTTTTTACTTTGACGAAAATATACTCGATAACCTATTATTCACCTAAACACAATATTTATATACTTCAATAGACTTCAAAATTATTGATAATAACAAAGTATCTCTCTAACACATGGCTATAATACCATCTTAATTGAATTTCATCTTGCATGTAGGGATGAAATAAATATCGTGAAGAAGTGGAGGGTGAATCAATATCAAGACTAAAATTATGGATTTGAGGCAAGACATGGTGGGCCGAACTTTCCAAATTGATACAACTAAAAACTCATTTAAGGCGTTGCACGAGACTCAGTTTCGATGGGACGATTGACTCTGAATGCTGAATGCAAATCATGAAGAGTTTTGAAGTGGTCAGAAATTACAGAGTTGTATAAATCCGAGCCAGGATTTCCTAATAAAAACAATGCTATCTTTTATCACATGCACAAAGATTCACAACAATGAGATCTAATTTTTTCATCAAAACAATGGTAGAAGTCCATAAATTTCTGCCATATTTCAATAACCTCCAAAAGTAAAACATGTACAAATATCCTTTTACCTTGGAAAGTACGAATGTAATGGATAGTTTGTAACACATGTACAATAGAAAACAACAAACTTTAAATATAAATCACTCTATGCACGCGTGAAGGCATATATTATACCAGATACCATATGATACAACAGAACCAAATCTTTGCAGAAATATAACACAAGATTAAAAACTTCAAATCTACACTTCTTTAGAATGGCGATAGAATCACTACGTATAGTTCTTTCCAGTTCTACGAGTGACCATATTCATAAATCAGATCTACTATTTGCTGTTAGAAACTGAAAAATTCATAGGAGTTTGAGGGAGATCGAGTTCAATGTAATGCACTGTGCTGGTAGATCAATTCTGCATAGAGTCAAGCTTGTTGGTGGCTGTTGGGATTTGTGTGTAATCTCAACTACTTCATTTAAGATTGACAGATTTTGTCAACAAGGAAAATTTGGAGAATATCTGCAATTAATTGTAAAATATTCTCTCCCACCTAACAACATTTAATGCTTAACTTGCTCATGAATTTTTCTAGTTATGAAATACCTCTATAAATCTGAGACACTTGCAATCATTTGGTAATGAAGAACTTGAGCAGCCAAGTTCTGCCATAATTATAATAGAAACTACTTATTTTGCATATTTTTGTTTATCTTTTACATCCCTGAATCCCACATCTGATATCAGAGGAGGATCTAAAATCCTCACATGGCGAAAATATTAAGCCTGGGCATGTGATTTTGGACCAGCAAAGGTGCTCCTCACGTTTTCCCATCAGGTCACTAGTTTTTTGTCTTTTAAATTTCTATGATTTTCTAGTTTAAATCTATGTGTATTTTGTTCTGTGGCCATGGCAGGAATTAGCAGCAGTCTTTTATAGCCCCAAATCTTCATTTTCAATGGCAAAACCTATGATTATTGGTCTATTAGAATGAAAACCATTTTCTATTGTCAAGATATTTAAGATCTTGTCAAAAATGGCTTCCCTGAATGCCCAGATCAAGTTGCATATAATACTTTGTCACAAGAAGACATGGATCTGCTTAAAGAAAATAGAAAAATGGATACAAAAGCCATAGTTTTTATCTAGCAAGGTCTGGACATGCCAATATTTTCTAGAGTGGTCGCAACCACTAGGTCTAGGAAATCTTGGGATGTTTTAGAAACTTCCTATCAAGGCACCAACAAGGTAAACCTAGCCAAAATTCAAATGTTGAGGAGATATTTTGAAAATATTCAAATGAAAGAGTCTGATGGTGTTGATTAATTTTTTAGCCATGTAATGGGAGTAGTAAATAAGATCATGTCGCATGGAGAGACCTTAGAAGACAAGAAGATTATAGAAAAAATCCTTAGGAGTCTACCAATTAAGTTTGACTCCATTGTTGTTGCCATTGAAGATTCCAAGGAATTGACTTAACTCTCTGTAAATGAGCTAATGTGATATTTCTTATTTCATGAACAAAGACTTAACAAATCTGGAAATTCCTCTTTGGAGCATGCTTTTAAGAGCCAAGTTTCAGTTAACAACGGTAGAGGAAGAGGAAGATTTAATGCAAAAGGAGGTCGAACTCCATATTCAAATGATCGAGACAACTCCAGATCTAGCTCAAATGAATTTTCTAGCAAAGGTAGAAGAAGAAGTTCCTCTCACAGTGATTTTCATAACCAGTCACATGAAAAAAGGTATGACAAATCTAATATTCAATGCGATTATTGCAAAAAGTATGGGCATTATGCTACTGAATGTAGAAAAAGACAATATGATTTAAGCAAAAAAAGTGTAATTTTTTCAAAAGAATGTAATTCTGGAAGTTCAAATAATAGTTCTATGTTTTTAACTTGTCATGTTGCTCAAGAGAGTGTCAAAGATGTATGGTTTTTGGATTCTGGTTGTAGTAACCACATGACAAGTTCAAAGGAATTATTTTCTAACATGGAAGAATTTTTCTAGTCAGAGGAAAAAATGGAAAATGACAACAAATTTTTAGTTAATTTAAAAGGGACTTTAAATATTAAGACAAAACAAGGAGAAAAGAAGTTCATTCCCGATGTTTATTATATCCCTAGGTTGAACCACAACCTCATGAGCATAGGTTGGTTGATACAAAAAGGCTATAAAGTGTATTTTGATAAAGGAGAATGGGTAGTTTTGGATCGAAATCCAAGCAACAAGTTGATAGCCAATATGGAAATGACAAGGAACAGAATGTTCCCATTGAAAATACAAAGTGACATGAGCCTAGCAATCGCTAGCTCCTATTCTTGTATGGGTCAAGGAGATCTCACTGAAGGAGTGTCTCGGAGCCTAGCGGTTGCTAGCTCTAAAAAAAATTGGGTTCCAAAAATTTTCAAGGAGGCGTCTTAAGCCTAGAGGGCACTAGGCTACCTCCAAGCCATTAAATTCAAAAAAATTCTTAGGGGTGTTCCTAAACCTTACCGGGCACTAAGGTTCCCCCAAGTCAAAATGTGCAAAAAATTCTAATGGAAGTTTTTCAAGCCTAGTCACTACTAGGTATTTTTCAAAGGAAAATGAAAAAAAAAAATTTGGACAAGTTTTGAAGTTAGCGCCACTAACTCTCAACCACCCATTAATGGAGAAAAAAAATTTAAGAAGGTTTTTTAAGCCTAGCAGGTGCTAACTCTAAATCACCTATGAACTTTCAAGACCTCACTGAAAGAGGATTTCCAAGTATGACATCTCCATTTCCACTCCAAGTCAATCATGAAAATTAGGTCTGGCTTTGGCATTTAAGGCTTGGACATTTACATTTTAATGGCATAAATTTTCTCCACAAGAAGAATATGGTGAGTGAAATACCATTGATTAAGCCGCCAAAAATGCCATGTCAAAGTTGCATTCAGGAAAAGAAGCACTAGAAAAGTTTTCCACTCTAAATGGCATATAAAACTTAGGAGCCACTCAAAATTTTTCATATAGACATATGTGGACCTATGCAGACACCCTCAATAGATGAAAGCATGTACTTTCTAACCTTCATCGATGACTTTAGTAGTAAGACATGGGTATGCTTCCTAAAGCACAAATTAGATGCTTTTGAGGATTTTAAGGAATTCAAGGCTCTCATAGAGAAGCAAAGAGGTCGTGTTATCAAGGTGCTAATATTAGATAGAGCTGATGAGTATATTTCAAATGAACTCTTAAATTTTCTCAAGGTAAATGGGATACACAAGAAGTTGACAACCAGGTATACACCTCAGCAGAACAGTGTACCATAAAGAAAGAATAGGACTCTCATGGATATGGCCAGGATTCTATTGAAGGTAAAACAATTTCAAAATGAGTATTGGGTAGAAGCAGTTGCATGTGCAGCCTACCTATCAAACAGGTGCCAAACAAAGAGTGTCATGGGCAAGGTTCCTCAGGAAGCATGGAGAAGAAGAAAGCATAACATCACACACTTAGCAGTATTTGGATGTGTTGCGTATGCACTAGTACCCACAAAATTGAGAAAAAAATTAGATGATAGAGGGGAGAAATGTATTTTTGTTGGTTACAATGAGTGGTCAAAGGCTTATAAGTTGTATAATTCAATCACAAACAAAGTTATTATCAGCAGAGATGTTGATTTTATAGAAAAGGATGCCTCAGATGGAAGTATTGATGAAGAGACAGGTATCTCTATGGAGGTATCACATGAATAATATGAAGTTGAAGAAAATGGTGAACAGGTCAATCAACCAGCTCAACAAGGGATCGTTCCAGCAACAAATCTAGTCCGTGGCCCTTCTGGTCAACAGAGTGCAGTAGCAACTCCTCATAATGCACCAACATCTCACAGTTCTCAAGGAACTCAATCAAGAGATAATTTCAGTACGCCTACTCCATAGACAGTATGGAGACCTAGAAAAAAATTTCAACATGGTGAACCCTCAGAGCATGTGGGAACTATAAGTCCATAGAACATTAATTCATCTAACCTAACATTGGCTGAAATCAAATCTAGTTTCAAAAATTCTTCCAAGAAGATAAGAAGTCTGAGGGAGATATATGATCAAAATGAGCAATATGAAGAGCTATATTCTAATTTTGCATTATTTTCACAATGTGATCCTATTTATTTTGAATATCTTGTAGAAAATGAAGAATTGATAAAGCTATGGATGAAGAAATGGATTCTATTGAAAAGATTCAAACTTGGGACTTAGTCAATCTACCAGAATGAAAAGATGTTACTGGTTTTAACTGGGTCTATAAGAAAAAATTCAATGCAGATGGAAATGTGGAAAAACACAATGCAATGTTAGTAGCAAAGGGCTTCTCACAACAGCCTGGAATTGATTATAATGAAAATTTTGCACCGGTGGCTAGACTTGACATAGTAAGAACTGTCTTAGCCATAATAGCTCAAAATAACTTGAAAGTATATCAAATGGATGTCAATTCATCATTCTTAAATGGTTTTCTAGAAGAATAAGTTTATGTTCAACAACCACCTTGATATGAAGTACATGGACAAGAGCATAAAGATTGTAGGATAAAATAGGCCTTGTATGGTCTAAAACAAGCTCCCAGAGCTTGATACAACATAATATATTCATATTTTCTACAGAATGGATTCAACAAAAGAACCAGTGAGCCAACCCTGTACATCAAGATGAAAAATAGAGGTCAGATTCTAATATTTGGTTTGTATGTTGATGATCTCATATTCACTAGAAATTTGTCTATTGACTTCTTTAAGTCATCCATGAAGAAGGAATTCAAAATGACAGATTTAGGGTTGATGAAATTTTTTTGGGCATAGAAGTGATAGAATCTGAAGAAGGAATATTCATATGTCAGTCCAAGTATGTAAATTATGTGTTGAAGAGGTTCCATATGCTGAAATGCAATCCAACAACAACACTAGTTGCTATGGGCCTCAAATCAAGCAAAGAGGGATCCAACATTGTACAAAAGACTTGTTGGAAGTCTAATGTACTTGACAGAAACAAGGCCAAATATCATCTATGGATTAAGTCTAATCTCAAGGTTCATGGAAAATTCCAAAGAATCACACTGGCTTGTAGGAAAGAGAATACTAAGATATGTTTCTGGAACTACAGATTGTGGAATTTTGTATGCACCATCTGATGACTTAAGATTAATTAGATACACAGACAATGACTGTGCAGGTAGCATTCATGATAGGATAAACACATTCAGCTATATGTTTAATTTTGGTACAGGTGTAATATCATGGGCATCCAAGAAGCAATCCACTATCACTCTCTCATCAGTAGAAGCAAAATATGTAGCATCCACATCAGTAGCATTACAGGCAGTATGGATGAGAAGAGTTCTAGCAGATTTGGAACATTATCAAGAAGAAACAACAAAGTAATTCTGTGACAATAATTCAGAAATTGCACTATCAAAGAATCACATTTTCTACAAGCAAAGAAATCACATAGACACCAGATATCACATCATCAGGGAGCTCATCAACAATGGCAAGATATATCTAGAATTCTGCAGGTCTGAAGACCAATTTTCCGACATTCTCAGACCTGCAGAATTAATTGTAAAATAGTCACTCCCACTCAACAACATTTAATGCTTTGCTTGCTCATGAAGCTTTCTAGTGTGGAAGACCTCTATAAATTTGAGGCACTTGTATGCATTTTGTAATGAAGAAATTGAGCAATGAAGCTCTGTCAAAATTTTAATATGAACTTCTTATTTTTCATATTTTGTTTATCCTTTGCATCCCCAAACCCAGAAATATGCGATGTACAAGTGAAAATACCAATTAATCAAGCTCGTCTGAAGGTTCCAAAACTATTACACAAACTATTTTAAAAAGTACAAAACATGCAGGTGGTGCAATACAATGGACCTAGCCTACAAAATATACTCTTAGAGACTATCATAAATTGGGGAAAAAAACTTAAACATCTCCTTTGAAATATTTTGTTCCATTTCAGGATTGCATTCTACTCTTTGTAATGCCATTTTTTTGTGATACGGTTTAGGCTATAGTTAAGCTCATCATAAGGATTTTATAATGTTTTGGGAATCATGTTTATTTTGACACAATGTGTTTAACTTCTTATAACCCAGAAATTGCTTGGATATGTGAATATTCAATGGTATTACTACAGTTTATATATATATATATATATATATATATATATATATATATGAACTTTGTGGTTAAAACTACAAACCAAATGATGGATCAAATTAAAAAGGTTAGACATGAAATTGTAAACTATAAATAATTAGGTGTTGCACGATTGAGTAAATCCTAGAAATAACTATTGGTAGGGGTGCAAATAAGACCTAGAATGATTCACATTATAATGTTGGAAAATTGTAAAATAATGAAAGGAATTAATTAATTACTAAGACATTAGTTTTTAGAGAAATGACTTTTTAAAATATATCAGCAAAATTTAAATTGGCTACAAATGGTCAAGTTATGCGCGTGTGTGCCAAATTGATTCTAATAATGAACGATGAAACGATAAGTGGATGTTCAACATGTGTTTAAGTAATGCAATTTAATTTAGTCTATATGAGATTTGTTACTAGTGTTGTTGGAATAAATATGTATGAAAATTACAATAAACTTGATTGATGTTTGAAAACTCGATTTTTGGAAATTACATACATACATACATACATACATACATACATACATACATACATACATACATACATACGTACATACATACATACATACGTACGTACATACATACATACATACATACATACATACATACATACATACATACATACATACATACATACATATATATATATATACACGTGTGTGTGTGTGTGTGTGTGTGTGTGTGTGTGTGTGTGTGTGTGTGTGTGTGTGTGTGTGTGTGTGTAGGTTGATTGTTGTGTTTGTGCATGGATGGAATTAAACGAAAGAAAAGATGATGAAGGGGGAATAACTCACATAGGGCTCACTAGCCAACAATAGGTCACCCAGGCTCAAAATTTATTTGGGTGGATGTGAATATGGGAAGTGACCATAAAATTTCTAATGTTGTATTTTTCCTTGTTGAAATTTATTTCTATTCATTTTAAACCTTTGAATTGAATTGTTTGATTATTTTGATCTTTTGATTTAGTTAAATTCTAAAGTTGAGATAGAAACTTAATTCTTTTTTCCATTTTTGGGTGTATGGAATTAAATGTTGTTGGTTGGAAACTTTTAATTTATGGAAATATTGGATTTAGGCTTTTGGTGCAATTTTGGGAAGTGTATTGGACAAGTAAACCTTGTCCCATACTCCAAAAACTTCCCATACACCTACACAAAGAGTAGGTGTATCTTTTTAGGCCTCTTTGGCCACTTGAAAACTCAATAATTCTTCATTTATTGCCTTGAAATTGTGATCTCTTTTTTAAAATTTGATTGTGTAATATTTTGAGTAATTCTCTTAGAAGTTGATTTTGGGAGGACACTTGGGATATGTGTTTACTTATTGTGATTTGAAGATTTGACATTTCAGGGTTACTTGTAAGTTAAGTCTTGTGAATGTGGGATCTTTTAATTATTTTAATTTCTTTATCTAATTTCAGTAAGTTTTTTTTTGGATTTTAAGGGTTGAGTAGGCGTCAAGTGATGTAAGGTGTGAAGTGATGGGTTATAAGAAGACGTATGTGGGTTTGTTTGAGGTTTCATTTCATACTTGGGTATTTGAATTTGTTTTTGGAATGGAGCATTCCACATGGAATGATCTTAATGGATGCTCCATTTAAAGATTTTCCTATACATAGGAGTCTTTTCCCTTGTTTTGGAGATCCTTTTTGTCTTGGGAAGATGTTGTTGGTTTGAAGTTGCTAGAAAGAGTGTTGGAGTGCTTGGATTGCATGCTTGAAGGATATTTCAGAACAAACAAATAATAGGTATGCCTTACCCAAATTGCTTTTCTATATGTAATGCTCATTCTATTTCTTAGCCTATTTTTGAATTTTGGGTATGTACTCTTTCGACCTAGTGTTGTGATGAAGCTTGCATAATTCCATTGTGAGCATGCAAGTGGTGTCATGTGTTGGGAAATGTGACTTATCACTAGAGGGATATGTAACATTTGAAATGAGGGATATGTTCTCTCTTTTAGGTCTTGTTTTGTAGGAACTAAGAAGAGGCACAACTAGTCTTAGTGGAGCGATAAGTGGTTGTGGGAAAGGGATGTATAAGGAATGGATAAAAAAATTGATTTCATTCTTGCAGAGGAACTAAAGGCTAGCTACCCTCTCCTAAATGAAAGATCAGTGGTTAGGGTGGTATTTCCTTCCCCTCTTCAAACCATAGTTGGTTTGATCATGTGTGTTGTTTTATTTTACATGGTTGGCATACCTTATTGTTTGTCCCCCTTTAGTTGTTTGTTTGTGTGAAATTCATTTACATGGTTGTGTGTGGTATGGTTGTTGTACTCTTTTTGTATCTTGGTTGTTGGTTCTTAAGTCATGTGTGAGTTAGGAAACTTGTGGGGAAATGGGAAGGAATTCATTCCCCCATTGTATGGATGGGTGGTAAGTGTCGACAAATTCCTCTTTTTTGTTGACATAGAAGTGACTTGTTGAAGTATGCGATGAAGAAGGAAGTTGATAAATGAAGATGTTATCCCAAGTTGGAGAGAAAATATTGTTGTGTGTCTACTTGTTAGTAACTTGTTAATGTTGTTAAATTGAAATGAAAATGTTAGTCACATGTATTGAGCAAGTTGTGCTTCTTACCATTTGGAGACATTGTAATGTATTGTGAAAAGTTTTCTTTTGATTGCTTGAAGCATTGTAATGTATGTGGAAAAGCATGTTCTTGTTTGTTGTATTTGAAATCTATATGCAAGTGATATTGTGGTAGAAGTCGTATTTGAAATGGAAAAGGAATGAAATAGTATTTCCTTCTCTCTCTCTAACTCATATCTCTTTGAGAAAACAATGTATGGGCATAGCTAAATATTTATTAAAATTCTTGTGATTATTGTAAAAGGATGGTGCTCCATTTTGTCCCTTAAGTGCAAGCAAAGTTATAAATAGAAATGTGTAGGTTGTGTATTTTGATAAAAATGAAGATATTGTTCTTGTTGAGTTAGTAAGCTTATTATAACTCCCTTTTAACCTATGGAATTTCAATAAGATTAGGGGGGTTCAATGTCACTATTAAGTTTGATTACGTTGGCTAATGGCCTTAATTGTTATTGAATGTTTTATATTGGAATAAGAAGGTATGGATCGTAAATTTACACTTTTAAGTAGTTTATTAGAAATCTTGCTTCTACTTAAAAATCTTCCGATTTGAATCTATACATTATATCTCTTAATATATAATAAATTATCTATCACCTTATCTAGTTGTTCTATTCTTATCTCATTTACTTGTGGTTCAAATAAAATAGAGAAATTAAACATATTCATAATGTTTTTAGACAGAAAAAGGGAGAATTCGTTATATCCTTATTTTTCAAAAGATTGTGTTTGGAAGATAATTTTTTGGTACAAAATGATACATATACTTATTCGTTGAAAGAATTTGATTTGAATTTTATAATGAGTTTTTTTATTGTGGGGTAAATAAAATGATTGTTATAATAAATAATATTATACTGATAAGTGTATTATAACACACACACACACACGCGTGCGCGCACGCACGCACGCATGCACCCGCACCCACACACGCCCACGCACACGCACACGCACGCACACGCACACGCACACACACGCGCACATGCATGCACGCACACACGCACGCACACGCACACGCACACACACGCGCACACACACACACACGCGTGCGCGCACACTCCCACACACCCATACCCACATCCACACCCACACCCACACCCACACACGCCCCCCCACACACACACACACACACACACACACACACACGAATGTATGAATACTATGTAATACCTAATAATATGAATTATTCATATGGAATGTTAACAAAACAATTTTGTTATTGTTATTTACTCATATGGAAAACTTATAAACATATGAATATATAAATCTATATATAGTAGGTCATACATATAACGTATAAATCTTATGCATAATATATATAGGTTTTAATAATTTAGAATTTTGGATTATATTATTTAAATATATATAATATCTTATACATAAGATATATAAGTTTAAATAATGTAGATTTTCAGATTTTTTAGATTTTATATATATAAACAATGGTTTATAAAAAGAAAAAAAAATGAAAAAGATACAGACACTAAATCAATCATAACTATTTTTATACAAATTTAAATCCAAAAAAATTTAATGGGTTTTTAGATGAATATGTTATTATCATATTGCCACAATTTCATAAAAACCTAGATCATATATTTAGAGAAATCGTAATTTTAATTTAGGGTTTTGGAAAACAAATAAAAAATAAAAGAATACAAACATTAAACATATATACATATGTATGCATGTTGGTATATATTATATATGATCCAAAAGGTTAATAAATAATGCCCTAAAATAAATAAGTTAATCCAATGGCTAATATTATAAATTATAAGAAATAAACAAAATAAATAAATATGGTGTATATATTTATGAAATGTGAATATGTATATACACCCATGCCTTTAACTTAAGGAGCATCCAATTGAGGTCCTCTTTAACCTCAACCTACAAGGAAACAAACAAGATAAAATGAGAGAAAAAAATTAGCCGCCATGGGTGAAAGCTCCATACCTGTAAAAACAAGAGAAGGTGAAAATTAGAGGAGAAAATGAAAGGAGGAAGACAAAGAAATTTAGTTTATCAATCATAAAAAGTAAATTAGGGCATTGTAGGAAACCATATAAATCTAGGGTGGAGGATTAGTTAATCCAATGGCTCAATTTTATTCTTGCCCCCACTTGTCTTGTCCTTGAGTTGATTTAGGATTATTAGACTAATTTAAACCATAATAAGTTTATAAGCAAGTTTAAATGCCTAAACTAATTAATATTTCGTAGTGATGATATAAGAAGTGTAATTATAGTTTAGTGTTAATTATGTGATTTAGGAAATGTGAATAAATTGGATAAGTATTATGAGTTAATTATTCTTAGTCTCCCATTTGAAAATTGTAAGGGCTAAAAATCTTGTATCAAGATAAGTGCAATTCAGTAAATAATGTTTTAATGACTATCTCTAACAAAATAACACAAACCTAATGTTTAAATAATAGTGGAGTCTCAATGTAGTTGTTGCCACCTTGGTCGCCTTGTTTCCGCAAGTAACTATTTTTTCACCGGAATTGAGTCATCATCATTCCCTTGAAACACACACCCTCTATTTTAATAATCACTCAAAAATTGAATCACTGACAAGGTTATTGGCTTCCCCAATCTAACTGACGTCCACATTGCTCAAATGCACAATGCGAATAACTTGTAAGTGTGGAAAACCTATTGGTGTCGTGCGACGACACACAATACACATTTAATAATGTAAACTTAAAACTTGGTTCTCATTAATCCTTTCTAAAACCCTTATAAAAAATTTCGTAATTTTTCTTGTTCGCACAATTTATTTCGGTGTTAAAATTGTGGGCGTCACACTTGGTATTAGAGCATAGGTTTACAACACTTGGAGCTATGGGATGCTATTTGGATAATGTTTCTACAAGTAGTTGATTGATCAATGCATTCATTTTGTAGGATGAAATGTGAAGAGTGTGTGAGTAGTGTAATAGTCATGGCACAACTCAAACCGATAAAGTTGAGCATGTAGATTCTTTAGACATTGCAAGAGATTATAGATCAACTAATAAAATGACCGTTAGTACAGGTCCTTGGTCCCATACAATACAAATGAGAAAAAAGTTGTTAGACTGTACCACAAACATTGTGTTCCCCCTCAGATCATGTAATCCAACCTTATGATGTGTATAAATTACTCCAAAAATGCACACATCTTCATCATGAGCCACACAAATAGTCAAAGCACCGCATGAAGGTACGAGAGGAACCTCCTTCCCCATATGCAAAGATATTATGATATTTCTAAGATATGTGTACGACCATGAGATGATAACAACAAGTGAACTAGAACCAACTTCATGTACGTGTTAAGCCAGTAAGGGTTGGTGGTGCAGCACATAAAGTCTTAGCAAGAGAAGGATACCTTTGTGGATGTTGTTTCTTCTGCAGGCCACATGATCATTATATATGAGATTAATCGCATCGGTATCATGTACCACCATGACAACTAAGATCACATAGATCCCTGTTGAAGGGTGAATCATTGTACTTAATTATAGTCATTTTTAGATGATAAACAACATCACTATGTGTAACTTATTTTGGAAGAATTATAGTACCAAAGTGTGTTGTACAAATTTATGTGTGCGTGTGTTTTGTGCAATCTTATAAACTATTGTTACAACATTCTTAAAAAAATGTGAAATGATCCATTTTAATTCGTGAAGATGTTATGTTATAAAACATGGTTTGTGGTACAATGAATACATATAATTGAATAGTAATGAGCAATAGTGGAAACAACAAGAAAATTATAAGCTAAGGAGTAGAAGTAATAATTTGAAACATTATGGTAATAATTAAGCAAAGGTGGGATCAAAATGAGCTAAAATCTATATGACCCATTCAAACAAACCAAACCTAGATTGTCATAGCTTGGGATAACAATATGATGGTATACTATTGTAAATGAACCGACAAGGTGTCTAAACAAGTGTAATGAGTAATGATTTGTGTTCCTGTAAATAGTAAACCTATAAGAACTAAGAATAAATTTGTGTTAAACAAAATTGAGAATAAAGAAATTAAATGCTTTGAAAAAGGATACTGCGCATAAGTAAAATAAGTAGTAAACTTTAACAAATAAACATAGTCTAAAGTGAGCACCAAACTTTGTTATAGTATAAGAAGGGAACTTTATAAAGAGTAGCTATAACTTAATTAAGTATCAAAGCAATATTGAAACAAAAAAGGGTTCGTAATAACCAAGTAGTAATCCATAACAAGGAGTCATATAATCAAATTAGTTTTCAACAATGTTGTTTTAAGAAAAGAGTTTGATAATAGGATGGGCAAGAGTAAGATATAAAAGATGAGTTGCAAGCCAAAATAAATTTCTTAAATGACCCTTAATAGTTTTACAAGGAAGAGAAGTAAGGTTAAAAGGTCTTGGTAATATTAAAAAGGTTTAAACAAAATTGTAATTACCCATGAACATGTTACAAGTGTGAAGAAGTTAAAACTTGAACGAAATAATATCTAGGGGAACATTAACTAAAACCACTCTTGGAACAAGAGGTGAGATTGAATTATGGTGAAAATTTTGAAAACACCAAGCACTTATAACCAAAGGGAAAAATAAGTAAATAATATCAAACTAGTGAGTTATAATAAAGTAAAGGTTAATAATGTTGTAACACTAATGAAACTATAATGAACCAATCGAGAAACACTTACGTAAAGTGGAATATAAAATAATAAATGAGTGAAATGGATAGTTTGGAATATGCATACATATAATAAGGTTAAAATAGTATGTTAATGGATACATAATAAGTTAAATGACAAGGTAAAATGCCTAAGGACCCAAACATGGGAAAGGAGAATTGAAATAAAATAAATGCAATAAATCAAACTATTAGAAGAAACACTTTGTAAGTAAGTATGTTGGAATTTAGTTTTTTCTTACCTTATGCACGTGCGTCGCTACTATATCAAGTTGCACATGAGTTGTCCCCACCGTCCTGCTGGCATATCACACTCAGATAAACTAAGACGTGTTCAACTAAAGCGCAAGGAGTTTCCATGTCCCATCATATTTTAGCAAGAGTGAAGTGAATTGAGCGAGTTGTTAATCTAGTAATTAGACTTGTATTCCTAATATATTAACAATATAACACAACCATGCATAGACCAAACATAATGCTCATATATCAATTGTTGAACAATTACAAGTCCTGGCCATATAGTAGCCCAAAATCCAACTATAAGTCATTCACACCTTAACCCTTTAGCTCTCTATGCACATAACTGCATACACAATCAAATTCACACACACACATATCTCTATACTAGACCCCTTCATGGGTATTTAGAATAGTGGGAAATTTTCCTTCACTAGTCTTACAAGAGCTAATAACAACCTTTGGGTTTACAAGTCCAGTTAACTAATACATTCATTAAGTATCCAAAATTATCCTTTCGTCACCCTAAATCCACAGTTCATACTGATCCTCTAGATAAGATGCTACTTATCCTTGGCCTTATCCAATCCCTATGCTAACTTCATGTAGATGTCGAGAAATGGAGTTTAATTCCACTCCCAGATTCATGTTTATCCTTATCTTTCATACTTTCCATGTCCTTTCTTTGATCTTATCCTATTCTACATGATCCTCTTTGTTATTTCTCTGGTGCACTTCTAGTTTCCTTTTTATGCGCATACTTCCTTTCCCTTTTGCTTGTGCGGTACCTCGCGTGCTCCCCTGCGCACTCCTTTGTGAAATTATTATGTGTGCCTCCAAAGAAGAGTGAATCATGAATAAATAATACTAAGTACTTCAGGACTTAAAAAATAAACAATATGATAAATCACAAGCCCAACATTACCCATACTAATCTGGTTGTCCGTCCTTAGGAAAAATTTATCGGACATGCAAAAAGTATTCATACGCTTGTCATTTATTCACTGCTACATCAATGAGATGGGTTAATTTAGCCAATTGCATAATTAGTTAGTTAAAAACTAAAGCACCCTTGAATCATGTGGTCATTGTTGTTTGCAGTTGGTCGACTTACTTTTGCAAATCCTGGTGCACAACTCTGAGCTCCGTTTTTGCTGTATCAACGAGATTTCTTAACTCCATTAAGTGATGCTTTATTACAAATGTAAAAAATGTGACATTTTAACTACTGACCTATTATTGTTAATTTTTAAACTCACTTATTATTAATTTTATACTTATTAAATGTTTTACTTGGTTTGGAGATTGTGCACATTATGTTTTGCCACTTGTTATCAATGGAATCTATCACTGATCACTTGGCAACTTAATACCCCAACGGCTGTTCATTAATATTGTCAGTGGTAGCTGATATAGATGAGAATTGCATTAATTCTTGGCAGTGCAGACTTTGGTTTTCCCTCCCGCAGACTTTGGTTTTCCCTCCCGCAGACTTTGGTTGATACAGATGAGATTTGTTTTAATGGTTGCAGATAATACTCAACCACGGCAGCCTATCAAATGTTCATCACCACAGCAAAACGCGGTAAACCAGGTTTCGGTGACAAAAAGAATAAGGAGGGAGGTTTCGGTGCCGTATACAAGGTGGGGCTATACTGTGTCCTGACCAGCAAATATGTTTAAAGATTATACCCAGAAAGCTCTAATTCTGTTTTGATCTTACAGGGAACAACTAGAGACAGAAAGGAAATAGCAGTGAAAAAATTGTCTGCAAGGTCTACGCAAGGTAAGAAAGAATTTATGAATGAAGTACAGTTGGTGGCCGGTGTTCAGCATCGAAATCTTGTGAAGCTGTTGGGATGTTGCGTTGAGGGAGATGAAAGGCTGCTTGTTTATGAGTATTTGCCCAACAGGAGCCTCGACACCTTTCTCTTTGGTAAGTAAAATTTCAACCTGCTTTATTTGCATTTGGTATTGCAGGGGTTTTTTTCAAAGAGATGAAAATAGTAATAGAATTGGGGTTTATACAGATCTAGAAAAGCGCAGAGAGCTAGATTGGCAAACATGTTATAACATCATCATTGGAATTTCCCGTGGCCTTCTGTATCTGCATCAGGACTCACACATGAGAATTATTCACAGAGATATCAAAGCAAATAACATTTTGCTTGATGACAAACTCAATGCAAAGATAGCTGACTTTGGGCTAGCCAGACTTTTTCTTGATGACGAGACGCATATCCAAACAAGAGTTGCGGGCACATAGTAAGGATCATCATGCAGTGCGTATTATTTCAGATTTGCATTGATTTTGAGTATTGTCAATGATTTGTAGATGTAGGCGATTCTTTTTCTAAATGAGCGAGTGTTGATGTGGAGCAGCGGTTACATGGCTCCAGAGTATGCAATGCGAGGACAGCTATCAATTAAAGCCGATGTTTATAGTTTTGGAGTGCTGCTGCTTGAGATTATCGCTGGAAGGAAAAATACAGATTACAATTTTCCCCAAGAAATGCAAAACTTATTAGAATGGGTAACTAACAGAATTCTCCTTTATCCATTTTAGCTTAAGAGAAATTTTACTCCAAGATAAGTGAATTGAGGATGTGTGCTGCAGGCATGGAGACTATACAAAGGAGATGATGTTTTGAGTATGGTGGATTCATCAATTAGAGCAACGTGTGTACAGGAGATTGATGTCTCATCAGCAGTGGAATTTGTTTCCAAGAAAACCTGTTGGAGCTGAATGTCAACATCTTTTCTGTTGTCATCTGAAGAACCAATCCCAATTTCTTTAGCTTCACTCTCTTTAGCATATACTCAAATCTGGACACGTGTCCTTAGTTTTATTCTTCAAATCTGCTCATACCATCTTAGATTGGTGGTCTATAAACAAAATAAACTCCTTCAAAACCAAGTAATGCATGTAATGCTTTAGTTCTTGTACAATGGCATCAAATTCAATATCAAAAGTATAATACTTTTTTCATACTTTTTTCACTCTCTGTATGAGCAGATTTGACTCTTGTATCGAATAAGGACACGTTTGTAACTTGAACACTTTGCTCGGGCACTGGATTGACCTGTACATTATGTTCTTCCTTTCTTGCCTCGATGGCCTTCAGTTGTTTTTGCTTTTCTGCTTCTTCTTCCATGATACAAGTCATTATGTATGTGTAGGCCTTTTGCAACAATCTATACAACATTAAGGCAGACACACGAGCCTGATCTTTAACAGCATCAATATCCCTTTCGTCCACAAACTCACACCGCTCAACAAAATGGGACGCTTTATCTGGCCTGTGCCTCAGGCAAAGTAACAGATGAGTCCGTTCAACATCTGTCCTTTCGCAGCCTCTTCTCAAACCAACAAGGGTATAATAATCAATTGTGTAAGGAATTGACAGTCTTTGTTTAATAGTATGAATCTTAAAATTCAAATATTGAAGGTTTCCGTGAATGTCCCTGACATTGGCATTTGGGTGTTTCCATATGGGCCCTGGCAGCTTCTGGTGGCGAAGGATGGATTCATGAAGCAATTTAAGGTGCTCTAGATCCTGCAAACTCTCAGGGAAGCAATTTAAGGTGCTTTTAATGAGGAAAAATACAGCAAGGACAGCGACCAGCCCAAAAGCAAAGAGGTGTGCAAATTCTTTGAAGAAACCGCAATTTGCAAAATTGTGTTTTTTAACACATTTATATTTTGGGAAATTCAATACTTCTTCTTTTTTTCTACAATATGTCAATATATATTCAATGCCATGAGATTATTATTTCTGTATGCTATCATAATCCAATTGTTGTATGCATTCATAATCAGTATACTTCTTACTTCTAGCCACCCTCTCCTAGGTTATTTGTGATATCATCTTGCTTCATTTTCCTATTCCTATGCTCAAGCATTATTAGTGAGGGTCCCTAAAGATGTACAGCAGTGTTTGCACAGCAGCCTTTGCACAGCAAGAAAATGCACAGCTATATTCAAACTTTTTTTGAATAGGAAAGAAGTATATGACCCAGCTCTACTATTTATAGATTTTACTCAAAAAGTTGGATCCATGTTTGATCTGTGTGCTTAATTTCTATTGGCTGAGAGAGTTTGATATGGATTGGTAAATTAAATGAATCAATTTCTTTGTTATATTTGAAACTTTGGTTGATCCGTGCACTCAAATTCTATTGGGGGGAGAGAGTTAGGTGGAGATGGAGTGGGAAATACATTAGTTTGATTGTACAATTTTTAATTATATTTTTGAAATCTTGTTCAATCCTTCATTAATTGTGATTTTTTCTTGTAAATAGTGAGTCTTACAACACTTTTCTTGTTTCCAGGTGCTTGCATTTAATGTAGAGGATGACATTGGAGGTTGAGAGATTTTGGATGAATAGAATTTAGATAGGGCAGATGTAAGTACATAAAAATATAATATGATGTAAGCAAGTGGATTTAAGATTGAAAGAAAATATATTTATTATTGCACAAATAATTTTTTAACATTGTATATGTTGGAGCCTTAAAAAACTTAAATGGCACCAATAGTTGATTATGAAATAACCTCTTTATATTAACATGTAGTGTATTAACTTACAAATGTGCACTTTATTCAGTGAGAATGACAATGTATCTACACTTAAATATTGAAATAATAATAACTAACAAAGTTCACAATAACTAAAGAAAATATGGACATATTTATGTCATTTTTCATTTAATCTTTGAGGAAATAAATTTCTACCAATAGTTTAAAACTCTGCGAAAATACTCTCAATTATTGGACCCTGCACAGTTATGGGGTCCTTTCCCCTAGTTGGGATTCAAATGCCCCTAGTTTATCTGGTGACTCTTTTATTCATGCATTGATTATCCGGGGTTGCTTATACAACCATTTAAGTATTTTTCATATTTTTATTCTTTGGACTCTAATATTTTGACGTTATCTTCACATTCTGTGAGATTCTTTTTAAAAAACACGAATATTTACACCATCTCCCCCTTATCATTTTTTTCTCTCCTTCTCCTTCTCCATTTCTTTGAACATGAAATTCACTATTTTCTCGAGCTCATCTATTTTTAAAATGGCATGAGCAAATTATATTTCATAAGCTTCGAATGTTTACACATCGCCTTATTCTTTAGAGTCTATAACTTTTACTCGAAGTGTCCATATTTGTCCCAAAGACATCTGTTTTCATGTCGAATATTGCACAACTATTGTTTTGTCTCTTTAATCTCCTCTAAAGTTATTTCCTGATCCATATATACTCTTTATTCGTTGTTGTTATGTAAATGTTTTACACTAATTCTCTAAAAATTTTGAGCAATGCCTCCCTCGCTCGAGTCTTAGACATGTTATAGGTGGTTACGAGGAGAAAAAGATCTCCATCCTTGGATAGGATGGTGTGAATGCTATCAGTTGAAAATCCAATGAGCGGTTCTTCAATGCAGGAATCCAACAAAAATGAAAAATCCATCTTGGAGTGATCAATTGTGATGGTTTTATTATTATTATTCCATTGGAAACAATTCATAATTAGCGCATTGACCCTTTTCCAGGGTCGGGGTAAAGTTGTATGTAGTCTTCTTCCTCCTCCTCTTGCTTATGTATTGGCCTCTTTCCCTTACTTGTGTGAGCTTGTTCCACCTAGACTTATCCTCTATGACCACTTTCTTCCATATAAAATCCTCTGGAACTTCTTTTTCACAGGGTCTCCTTTGGATTGTTTTTGAATTCCACCACCTTCTGCGGTGACTTAAGAGTAGATGTTGTTTTACTGCTAGGACTCGAGTACTCCATATATTTGCCTAAACCTTCCCCAGTGCTTACTTAGAATGAAGAGTGTTGTATTGGGACCTCAAAATTGGTCTCCTTTTGGATAAGGTTGATCATGGACCCTCCGCTATCGGGATATTCTATTTCTGTATTTCCTTCTATTTGCATCAGGTTTCACCCTTTATTTGGATTCAACAGTATTCTATTTGTAGGTTGATACGTCTACAGGCATGCAATTTATTTATATTTTTGTATTTTTCACACACGGTCTATTTTTTATCATGCTCCTTGAAGTTCACATTTAGGCATAACAATCTCTTCATTTGGTTCTTCATTCTTAACCTTTTTCTCTATTTGCAAATAAAATAAAAGTTTCTAGAATTCATTCCCCACCATAACAATTTCCTACCTAATGAGGTGAAGAATATTTGTGACCTTAGTTCCTTCATGTGAATCTTGATTAGGGTATTTGCATGTTTCTCACAGTGTATGGATGTCCTCATCTACCCTTTGTGCATCAATGATGATATTCTTTACCCTTCGATAGGTTTGATAAATAGAAATTAATAGTCCGTTATGAAGGCATATGGTAATTTGGCCCATGGTGTCCAAGTATCATCCACATTTTTTGTCCTTGCAACCAAATAAAGCATTGGAAAACCAAACTCCACCTCTCCATCCATATCCTTAGGTAATTTGCACAGGATTCTCCAATATTTTTCACATACATTGCGTAAGCATGTCAACCAAGTCGTAAACCTTACCTTGCATGAATTTTTGAGTGTTAGAGGTGCTATAAATGGTTTATTAATTATTTCTAAAGATGGATATATCCATGATAGTTCACCATCCCGTTCTGGTACTACAATCTCCTTAAAGACTTATAACAAAAAAATCATTCCCCGTCAGAATCTAACTCCTTTGGTTTCTTAGGCCATTTTAGTATATGCTACCATGCCTTGCACGAAAAATTGGGAATAGTTGAAAAATGTCCCATGTGCTACCTTATGCAAAATGCTTAGAAACCTCTTATTGAATTTTTTCAACCTCTCAGCCCTTGCAATTTTTCTAGTAAGTAGTCACACAATGAATATTTTCCCAAGGTCCTTGAGTTCATCTATGGAAATTAAATTCCCTCCATGCTTGTATTTGAGGAGGTCTCAAATGATGTCTATGAAGGCATCATCTTCCAGGGATTTCACTAAAATTTACCTATGATGATTGATCCCTATTGGCTTATTAACCAGATGATGTGATAGTTTCACACACCTTCCTGCAAAATAGAAATACCCTTCTTTGAAGATGATTGCAGTTTGATATTTTGGTTGAAGTAAAATTATTGGTCCAATCCCCAATTCTTTCAGCTTCCTTTGGTTATTAAATTTTAATATTAATGGCTAGGGCGCATGAGATTTAGTCATTCTTAGATTCTCTTCTTTTAGCCATAGTGATCTTCTTCTTTTATAACGTGGAAGTGGTTGTTACTGCATTTGATGGTGTCTCCTTTATGATAATGCCTTATTCTTTAGTGATTTTGTCCTCTTTGATTACCATGGCCTCTAAGTCGCTTGAATATACTGATCCTGACATGATCGTTGAACTCATGAGCCTTTATTTGTTGTCTCTATATAAAACCTTTCCTTCCTATTTATCATGCTTCTTTGTAGTCTGGAAACCATTCTGGTTCACCCTAGGGAGGTTAATTTCCCCAAATGTTTTTTTCCTATCAAGGGTTTGTCACCCCCATGTTAATGGTGGTCGAGACTGGCTATTTATCTGATAGGATAGTCTATTTATGCTCCAATTTATATTACTGAAAAAGCTTAAGGTGACGTTAATGGCGATTGGTTTTCTTCAAAGGCTCAACCGTTGAATCGTCTGTGCAGATTATTTCTCTATTTTTCACCAGGGATCCCATTTTCACTACAAGGTAACTAAAATGAATTACCCCCATTCTTATTTATACCTTCTTTAGAAGCAATAATTGCTTGTTTTATTTATATCCCGCATGCGTGAGTTATTATTCCCTCATAGCTTCCATTAATTCCCAGTTGTTGACAACTTTCCTTTTCTCCATTTTTCTCACTTTTTCCCAAGTTACTGTTAAGTGTGCATCATGGGCCTCTTCTTTGTAGATTTCTCCATCACGCCCTTAGATGCATTTACCAAATTTTTTTTTGGACCATGTCTTTTGCCATGTTTATTTCTTATGTGCATCCTTTCCATAGCTCCACATTAAGCTAACATCCTCTTGGAAGATTCCTCATTACTCCATTTTCCCCACTTCATCCTTGTTTCATTTCCTTTTCACTTATTTTTCTTCTTGTGCATGTGATTATTTAAACATTTCTCTTTCATCATGACCCCATTTTTATCTGATAACATCTGTATATCACTTCAACAACCTTTTTCATCAAACTTCTTTAGCATTCCTTTGCTATTATCCTCCACCAAATACTCTTCCCATTTTAAATTTTTATGCAGTCCTCTTTGCAAGATGATTTTTGAGCATGTTATTAAAGATCAATTTAAACAAAAAAGTGTGTAATTATCCCATGCTTATTACAAAGCATAAAGAAACCTAACCTAGAAAAAAATAACAATTAATGGAATACATGTTATTCATTACATGCCAATGTGGCTAGAAATATAGCTTCAACCTACTCTTATTGAAGTGGCTCGAGAACATCTTGTTGAGCTAAGATCCATCAGTTTGCAAGCCCCAGTTTGAAATATAACTACGTCATATGGCCCTAGCCACAAAAATTTGAGATTTCTTGGATGTCATGCAAATTTATAGTCAAACAACAACATCTTGGTGCCTTCCTTAAGATTTTTTCTTTTGAATTTTCTATCATACCATGCTTTTTTATGCGTTTTCTCAATATTTTGTGACCACCTTGCTATAATAATGTTTCATCTAATTATAACAACTCCTTTAACATGTCATGTATTGAGTCTGCATTTTCCACATTTCCCACATGTCTAATTCTCAATTATGGTTCTAAAAATTTGATTGGTAGCACAACTTATTTCCCATAGACAATTTGAAAGGGTGTTGCTTTTTTAAAATGCTTGTATGTTGTTCAATATGCCTAAATTACTACTGATAATTTTTCATCCCAATCCTTTCTTCCAACGTCGCATATCTTTGTCAATGTGTGACTTAATATTTTGTTGAAGGCTTCCACTGTACCATTTTCATATGGGTGATAAGGGAGCCATACTATGATGCAAAACTATAAATCCCTACAACAAAACATGAATTGTATCATTCAATAAATGTTTTCCTCTATCCCTTGTTAGGCTCAATGGGCAACCAAATCTCCATATAATGTTTTCCCAAATGCAACTTTATGTTGTGGCTTTTATGAAATATTTAGCTAGTGGGGTTTCTTCCCATCATTGAAGATAATTTATCACTATAATATTATACCATGTTCCTATTCTTTGTGTTGCAGGGGTGATTGGTATGACAAAATCAATTGGCTATTTTTAAAAGGGTTCTTAGGTAATAACTCGTATTGAAGGCATACTATCATGATTTCCCAGATTTATTACTCTTTGGAATTGATTGCATGCCTTGACATATTATTTTTCATCTTTAAATAAAATTTTCCATGAGAGTCCCATGTTTAGGATCTTTTAAGTGGTAGCATCAACTGTATATGGACCACCTACAATTACTTCATGCACTTCACTCATCTTGTAGAACACATCGCCATAAAATCGCACCCCATTTTATAGATTTGATTGACAATGAGTTGATATAATAATGCTTTGACAACTAATTTATTGCATTGTTTTACTTTATAATTCTCAGGCGCTAACCTAGTTTATAGGAAATAAAGCATATCCTCCTATTCTCCTAACTCACTTTGGATGTTAAAATTTTTAGCATCCTACATGCCATCCTTTATGGGTTGCGTTGCTTCTCTGGTATCGATTCACAATAAATAATTAGGTCTTTTATTGTTTTTACCTTGCTTTACCACCACCTAGACCAAGAAATCTTCGAAAAATATTTTCCCATACAATATTGCTTTGTTGTCCATTTTCTTTGGGTCCATATGATCAGTAAAAAACATGAATAGTGTGTCCAAGAGATAATTTTGAAATTTTTGAAGCACATAAACCATAGATAGTCCTTCATGCTCTATGGTAGTACAATTTCTTTCCATGTCAATTTTCATATTGCAAAGTAGATTGGATGGTTGATAGTTCCTTCCCCTAGCCATGATAATATTGATCCAATAGTAATTTCTAAGACATCTACATGAAACCATGTGTTCCAACTTGGGAATTGAAAAATAAGTTCTTGGCTTAATTTCTCTTTGAGTTGTTCAAAATCATGGTGTTGATTAGAACCCCACTTAAATTCTTCTATTTTTTGTATAAAATTCTCCAATGGTGTTGCAATTTGTGTAAATTCTTTAATGAACTTGCGATAATACTTACAATGTCCCAAAATGGCACAAACCTCTCTTTAATTTCATGGTTTCCTGAGATTGACGATTACTACAATTTTTTTTGGGTCCGCCAATAATTCATCTTTATAGATAATGTGCCATTATAAAGAACCAAATCGATTGGAGAACACACACTTCTTAAATTTTGAGGAAATTTGTAATTTTTGGTAGTGCTTAAACATCAAGGAGAAGTTATCACAATGATATTTTACCAATCCATAGACTATATGGTCGTCTAGATAGACTTTAAGAAATTTGAGTGTAAAATCCTCAAAGGAAGTGACAACAATGTGGGAAAAGACAAAGAGTGAATTCTTCAATCCAAATGACATGATTTTGTAGTTATATAGTCCTCATTTAGTTGAAAAACTTGTATTTTTTTAATCTTCTTCTACAATTCTAACTATTTTATAACCAAATAATCCATCCCTAAAGGTATATATCTACAATCCTGCCACACATTCTAAAAATTATATTTAAAAGGAGTAGCGAAGGGATCAATTATACAAATAGCATTCAAAGCATAGTAATCCACACAAATTTCGATGCATCCATCCTTCTTGATGCTAATTAACATAGGGTGTACCCATTCATATTCATCTATAGGTATAATAACTTATGTGGCTAACATGTTGTCAAGTTCTTATTTGACTTTCATTCGCAAGTTTGGATTCATCCTATACAAGAACTTTATAACCGGCTTATCCCCTTCAACTAATTTGATTTGCATCATTCCCAATAATGGATGTAGTCCATTCATTTTGTGATAGCTTCTAGGGAATATACCTCCATATGAGCGTGCAAAAATTCAACAACCTTTATGATTTTTGATTTATTCTAGTAGTTACCTCTGGTTTCCATTTTTGCCTCAGTTTTGCTGCCAATGTTGATTTGTATAGATTTGAAAGGTTCATCCCATGGTTAACTCCCTTGTTCCTTTTTAGCTATGAATCTTCATGACCCATAAGAAACATCCACATTATAATGATAATTATCATCCTCAGTGGCTATTTTTGTAACACATTTTCTTTACCTTTCCACACACAAATTGGCCATTTCAATGCTACTTCCTCCCTGTTACTGGAGATGTTGTCCTTAGTATCTTTAGTGAATTTTTTAGTTAGCATGAAACGTTTAGCCTTTAGTAGCTACAAAATTATGTATTTTTTAGGAGTTTCATCTCCAAATATCACATCTTTTATAAGTCAAAGGGTAAAAGTCAAATAAGGTACAAGTGATACAAAGGAAAACATATGGAGAAATTCTTGAGTTAGATTTTTCCTGGAACTTGATTCTCTCCACAACTCACATCCAACATACCATGCTCACACCTATACTCATACTTTATGATATAATAGACATGTCCATAAGGCATGGATAAGTTGTGTATTCATCTATTTCTCCAAACATTTATGTATATATTCCTCTATGTTAGTGATGTTATTATAGGTGAGGTATCTTTACACGCCATTACTTCATTCGATCCAAGCCTTCATGGCCTCCTTGATGTCCTTCCATGATAATGAATTCATCTAGTTTGTTTCCAACCATATTTTTGTGGTACCATTTTAAAATAGGCTAAGTAGTTCAACCATGCATTATCAGTTTGCATATAGGCCTCTACATCCTTGAGAAAGTCCTGAATATTTTCACTCACACTAAAACCTGGTGGAGGCTATATATTTTCTATAATAATTTTAAAAATATTTTTGGATGCATTAATATTATTATAGTTCGATGCATGCTGAATCATACCCCAATCTCACCCTAGTAGTTCGTATGGTGCCCAATTTTCACACGCAACACTAGTTGTGTCAGACATTAATTGGTTATTACCCCACTTAAGTTATCCTTTCATGGTTGGTTCAAAATTTTCTACCCATATAGCTTTTCTATTATATATATGCTTTGAATCTTCGTGATCTTATATAATCTCCATGTATGGTGCACTCTACTTAGGGTCCATTTGAATGATGATGCGTTGATCACAATTTTCGAAACTCACACAACGTTTCTTAAACCGTAAGTCAAAATTAATGGTACATTATCCACATCAACTAATGGTATTTATTCAAAATCCCCTTGCAACTTCACCCCCATAATATTGATTATGATATTCTTTAGGAATCATATTGGAATGACCCATGTTTTATTATCTGTGAACAAAATGTGTGGAGATGCATGTAACGTTGTTTACCCCATATTTTTAAAGAAACCCACTGTGAGTATGTTAAATTTTGCACATGTGTTGAAACCAATATGTCATTAATGTTCCAGATGTCTATATAGGCATTAAAAATTATATCACTATCAAAACCTTTCGTCTTTTCTGATTTTACTTCCCATCCTTATGTCATCCCCAGTTGCTTCGAGAGAGTCACTTTTCTTAACTTATGAGATGGTCATTGAACCAATAAGGGTAATATACCCTCAGTGTGTACCAACCTACATACCTCCTAAAATTTATTTTTATTTATCCGTTCATCCTCAGAATATTTTAAATTCTCATTTCACAGTATTGCCTCATCTCTAAGTAATTATATTTCTCCTTGAAGTCCTCTTATCAAGTATTTTACCTCTTGAAGGACCTCATTTTTTTCCTTTCAATCAAGATAGGGATTTTCTGAATTGGATTCGACAGCATGCATTTTGTTGGAAGGAATCTTTGGTGTGCATATAATAACGCATGTTGTTACCCATACTTTGGTGGTTGGATCCTCTATTAGTACATATATATTTTTATTTTCATCCCTAAAAAATTCTTGTAATTCTAATCATTCCTTCTCCCTTCTCACCTTTTTCTTTCATTATCTTATACAAGTTTGGGAAATCTTCCACCTAATATTCCTTTTAACATTCTGCACATATTGGGAAGGTTGGGTGATCTCATTGGTAATGATCGGGTGATCTAAATGTATAACAAGTTCTAGGTGGATATCTTCCACCTCCTTCTCCTTGTTCATTTCTTCCATGCTCGTATCCACCATGTTTTGATTAGACATTCTATAAGGTATTTTTTCAAAGTCCTAGTGATCTATCTTTGTGGATTTAGTCAATAATTTGACACTTTGATATATCATGAGAGTGCATTTCATATCTTATATTAAGTGTCGACCTTTTCCTGCTTGGCATGATGGAGTAGGGAGTAATTTCGAGCATCATGGTTACCTTCACAGATATCACATACTATAAGCATCATCTTAAAAATCATGCACGGGCACATGTATTTAGTATGGCATTATACCTCACAATTAGTGCATTAGGTTCATGTTATCCAAAATACCCCCTTGATAATCTGGTAACTTGCAATTCCATATCGATTTTGGGGAAGTACCAAACTAATCGGGAATGGGAAAATCCATGCTTAGAAAAAGTTTAAAATGTTTAGGACATTTACTCTTCTCCTTGCAAATTCACAGAGGTCCATATTTAGTCAAAAAACCCCTTTTTTTGCAACAATCCTTAAAATTTGGCCAAGTGTTAAAAGTTTCCTTTATGTCCAGATTTTGGGTCCTTCATGCATCAAAACATGATGATCCATTAACATGTTCCATGTCATTTTTTTCCACCTCCAAATCCTAACTTTCCTTTGTTTTGGGTTTTCCAACATGAAAAATAGGGTCAAAGTTCTATCTATGTGTCAGGTTTTGGGATTCCTCGTCATCGAGACATCACAGGGAAATTATATGTTTATGCAATGTGTTATCCACTTCTAAAACCCAATAGTCTACAATATTTTGAGTTTTTAGGATTCCTCAACATCAAAACATCACGACTCAAATGCATGTAATATGCTACCTATTTTCCAATTGTGAAACCCAATTTCCTTTTTGTCAGATTTTTGTGGGTCAACGACATCTGCGTAGGTCAAACATGTTTCATGTTCACTGACCTCTAATTCCTGGAAGGCACTTCTCATTCTGTAAAGATTCTTGGCTTGCTCGACAAGTTTTTTTTTTGACTCAGTCTTTCAGGGTTTTCATGATGCAAAGAAAGGTAAAAATTTTGATATTCTTCTTCATTTCGAGTTTCATGTTTCACTTGCATTGAAACATGGCGACCTAAACATATGTTATTTTTTGTGTTTCTTCCACTTCCGAAACCCAATGGTCCTTATGTTGGAATTTCGAGGGTGTTTTCCAAGGTCGCAAACCCAACAAAGGCATGATTTAATAGCTCAACCACTCACATTTATTGAAGTATGGCACCCTGAACTTCAAATGGCCATAACTTTCACCCTGTAACTCTAATTTTCACAAAATTAGACATTTTGGAAAGGTCTCAACATGTAATACAAAAAAACTATATTTATTAAATTAAATGGGGTTAGGTTGGTGTAAAATACGAAATACAGTCATAATATTAAAAGAATAATTTTAGATTGCTAAACAACAAAAATGATGAGGTACGTTGCCCATTCCTTCTCCTACAAGCAAATTACCATGGGGGAATGGCCTTGGTAGGGTATTCAGGCTTCTTTTCAGAAAATCAATGCATATTTTTTGTGGTTTAAAGAGGAAATATGAGTTCCCTATATTTTTTCCCATTCTACTATATAATGTAAAAAGATCTCATTTGTGAGGAGGGTTTTTTAAAATGTAAAGGAACTTTTTCAAAAATTGTCCCTAAGCAACTATGAGTTGTAGACCTTCATTTGAGCTTGGAAATGTGTTCTTGTGGCTTATTCTTCACATGTAATGGTCTATACATACTTGGAAAGAAATAAAATCTTTGTTTTGTGGTGTTTCACAACCTAGACTTGTGCTTTGTTGCATCTCCTTGTCTCTCAATTCTTGATGTTGTATTTTGTGCATATATTTGTCCTTTGCATGTTCATTTTCTTGTGTCTCATGGAGAATACATGGTAAATGAAGTCTTGGGTCTGTGTAACCTCTATTTGGCCTCTCCCTTCTCCATTTTCCTTCCCCTTTTTCCCTCATTAGAGTGTCTTCACCCTTTTCTTAGTGCTATCACCTCCCCTTAGTGTAGGATTTCATTTTGTGCATCTCTCTCCCTTGGTCCCTTGGATTGTTAAAGTAGAGTTAGATAGTTATATTTCTAGTAGTATGAGTATTTTAGCATTATTATTAGGTAGAGGAACTAACCTTATCCAGAGTTTGATCTCACCTTGCAAGTCCTACACTTGTGAGATCATCCCATGTTAGCCAAAAGTAGGGATATGTGATAGGAAAATCCTAAGGTGTAACTTTTTCACAATAACAATTCCACTACATGTTTCTCAAATGTTGTTTTCTATTAATTTATCTAGTTATATCACCATAGATGTGATTTGTGCCTCCATGAATGGGATCACACCATTATAGAGACTTCCCATTGCTTCAACATGAAAACATGCTTCTAATTCTTCTCATGGATTTTTGAAAGTATTGTGTGACAAAAAGAATGTAAAGGGTAGTAAGAGCACCCCTAAAAAACATTGAGCATGTTTTAGGATGTATTTCGTATGAGAGTTTGGAAATAAGGGTTTTGAAACGTGCATCAAAAACACATACACACTCCATGAGTTATTACTTGATCTCTTTGAGTGCTAAAACACTTTTCTGCTGGAACACTGAAATGTTGAATTCCAATAAAAATGATTCTTTAATTTGATCATGGTCTACCACTATTTGTAGTGGGTAATGTTTTTTATACCAAGTATGGGTGTGACTAAGTAGTATTGTTCCAAACTGAGTTGATTTCCATTATGAAGACGTTATACCTTTTTCTCGCCATATAAGTTCACATTTGATCACATGTTCTACAACATTCTTGACATAATGATAATTTGGTATGTGAAAAGAAATTTCATAAAATATTTTTGGCATGGCTACCTAGTGTGCATTGTTCCCAACTCTACCATGTATGGGGATAATTGTTTTAGGTGCCACGTTTCTAGTCCCACTTCTAATCATATGTGAGGGATTATTTATCACGACCTCTTGTGTCAATATGTTTCCATTTTCACTTTTTGTGACTGGCGTTATTGTGTTTGTATTCATGATCCTAAATCATTGTGTTTTTGGTATATTTGGTTTCAATGGTTGTCTCTTTATCGTAGGTTCTAATTTTTGTAAAATAGATGGTAAATTAATATCGAAGGTTAATTTCTCCTTAGTTATTTTAGATTCTTCATCGGAATTTCTTTCTATTAAAACTTGCTCTCTATTAGCTGACCTAGTTGCATGAGAAAGAACAAAAGGTTTGATTAGGATACCATCAATGTTATATTATACTTCCTCATCCTCTAGATATTGTATACTCTCTTGACATATATTAATCCCTCACTAGAGACCCTTGTCATTGTTTTTCTCTCCCTGAGCTAACAAACATTGATGGTCATAACCCACAGTTCTTGGAATTGAGTCTCATAGATGAACTAGCTCTCTTTCCAATGCATTATTACTTTGTTATCCAAATAATTTCCTCCTAAGAGTGTTCTCATCTATAGAATCCATAACTTATTCTTGACATCTTCCACTCCTTCCTATGTCCTACACCCCCCATGTCGTGGAACGTTTAACCTTCCATTGTGAAATTTTTAATCCCCATATCGATAATGATTTTCTTAATCTCCAACTGTAGCAGTTGTAAGTATGATCCCCATGGCTCTCTAAATAAGTTATATTTTTCTTCGTCCACACAAGAAAAGGTTGAGAGTGAATATTAATGGATATAGCTATGGAGTTTTCCCTTCCTCTAGTAGTCTACCGTGAGTGTCTACATTATGTGGTGTTGTGCTAGCTTCTTTGTGCACTCATAGATCTAAGGATACCTGCGACCCAAATTCCTACATTTTACCAAACAATCAACAACTAACAATGCATATAGGTGTACCAAAAGCTCACATAAGAATTTTTCATATAGTGCATCATAAATATTAGTCTCGACCCACTTCCTTGGAGAACAAATCTTGCAACCCAGATGATGTTTTTTGAAAGCATATTCAATAGTGTGTATCCAAGATTCAATGTTCTCCTATGTTAGAGAATGCATCTTTTTTCCACTTCATCCTTGTATTTTAATGATGGTTGTGATAATAGAACCAAAATATTAGAATCTAGTTGTCTTCCTACCTTATGCACTTGCTAGTACTATATTATTTGTGCATGAGTTTTCCCCACTGTCATGTTGGCATATGACACTTAGATAAACTAATGCACACTCACTCAAAGTGCAAGGATTTTCTAGGTCCCATCATATTTTAGTAAGAGTGAAGTGAATTGAACAAGTTTTTAATATAGCAACTAGACTTGTATTCCTAATATATTAACAATTTAACAAAACCATGCATAGACCAAACATAATTCTCATAGATCAATTATTTCCCAGTTACTAGTCATGGTTATATAGTATCCTTGAATCCAAGTACAATTCATTCACACTTTAACCCTCTATCTCTCTATGCACATAATTGCATGCACACACACATATCACTTTACTAGATCCATTTACCAACTCAAATATATTCACCTAACCATGCCCCCTTCCCCACCCCACATTAATATTAATTTAATTTAATTAATACCCATCCTCACAATATTCATTATTTAATTACCTTTTGACCTAATTTCCACCTCACCTAGACACCTCATCTAGCCACCTCACCCTAGACCTATTCTTGGCATGTTTCCATAACTAACTAAGACCTAATCTTACTTGCCTTAATGAGATAAGATTTGGTCTAACCCTAAAAGCACATGCCTAAGATTTCTCTAACCACATTCCCACTCATTAGAAGGGAAGCTTCCATTTTGATCTGCGAGAATAAACCAACCTAGCCCAAGAAATTGGAAAGATCTACCATTTTTAGTAAACCTAGGGAATCCACCTTAACCGATGCTGGTCACCCCTAAACTGATGTCGGTTCAACCCTGAACCATCGTCGATTACCGTTTATTCAATTTAACAACCTTGTTTTTGGGTTGGCACATTCTGAGATCAAAGGAATGAGAAGAGAAGTGCATGTAAGTATAATTGGAGCCTTTTTGCACCTACAAACATCCATAGCTAGCACCAGGACAGATCTAGAGGCATTCGCACTCATGGTGACATTCTAGGAAGCATCACTATTGCACCAAGCACCATCCTCACCTGATCAATCATTCCATCACCATTCAACCATTGGACCTGCAACACAGTAAGTATACCTTTTATCACTGATCATTTCCATTATTATCCTATACCATAGAGTTGTTATCATTTTTGTTATCATTCTTTCCATTAATATTCCCATCTCCTACATAGTCTACTAGATTGACAAACTCAAACCTCACCCACCCTTTTACCAAATCACCTATCCTAGCCCTTACCTACCTCTGAGTATTCTGAACATTCCCACAGACCTCCCCATCCCCTCCTTCCAGCTCTATTTAACCTCACCCAAACTCCACAATAAGGTTTTTATTTCCTTTCACCCGACCCTACCGATGTCGGTTACCCATGACCATCATCAGTCTCTCCTAAACCATCACCGGTTATACTAGACTGACATCGGTCTCTATGTTTCATACCTTTTTCCAATAACATAACCACCTAACCTTCTACCAAGTGACCCAAACAACCCAGAACCTGACCCTGACCAGTTCCAACACCCTGACAACTACCTACCCTTCAGATCTGACTATAGCCTAGCCTGTTATGTTAGATTTTCTTATTGTGCTTGAATGAAATACCTAAATCATATCAACTACAGTAGGAACTTTTTTATTTCTCACATTAAGTTGTTTTAAATAGTGGATTGACAACCATCTAGGGAGTATCACACTTCCCAGATCTAGCACACACTAGGTAGTCCACTGTCATATATTATTTAACTCTTCTTTTGTGGTCTTGTTTTCTATTTCAGGTAGTTCCTCCTAGCCAAAAGGAAGCTCTCACAGTCAGCATTGGATTGAGAAGTTAGAATGCGTGCAACAACCATCAACCAACCAACATAAATAGGTATTCCTCCTTGGCCCTTACCCTTATCTGTTTTGTCTCAATAATGTAAAGAAAATGGTGAAACATTTTGGCATGCCCGGTGGGACCCATCAAGGGTTCTATTGCATTTTCTTCATTCCTAGGTGAAAAGTTGTGTGTTTATTTCCCTTTAAAAGGCTTACACATTAATCTTCTTCTCTGGTAATCCTCTCTTCTTTCTAATTTCTCTAAAAGAAACATTCCTCTTGGTGCATTTAAAAAGAATCATTCTTCTTTCTTGCTTTCTTACATTTAGTGAAAGAGCATACCCTCTCTTATTCATCATTTGCTTCATCGAACGTAATTTTTTGATTTGGGCTTAAAATTGGTTGCATTACATTCTGATTTGTTGCATTTAGCTCACATTAAAATGAGGGAAACCTATATGCTGGAAGTCATGCCCAGCTAATGGTTGACACAAAGAATCATAGAAAGCACATTCTCTCTTTCTCTGTGTCTTACCAAACTACACAAAATTGAAATATACACATCTTTCTTAAACAACATCTTACCTGGGAACACTTGTCAGTGATCACATGATCAAAGGATTGACAGGTACTCCCCAGCTCATTACTTTTGTCGAGTCATTATCTCAGAGGATGGCCTGCCCCCTGCCATAACATAACCTGAAACCTCTCCTTTTAGATATCCTTCTTCGTAGGAAGCCTTCCTCACCAAAAAATCTACTCTAAATTCATGAGTCAGTATTCTAAATAACATAAGCTCAACACATTAAAAATCACTTGTTAGGTACGTGTTTTTAGCATTTGATTGACGTGCATTTTGAGGTGTGAGGATATGTTTCTCCATTTTTCCATTCTTTTTCCTTGCACACTCCACAATCACAGTTGGAGTATTCTGACTTCTTCTGAGTGTGTCAGGACTTCATTGCATCATCTCCAGACCTTTGGGTTGATTATTTATCTGACTCAAATTCACAACAATCCATTTTTCTACATTTTTCCAATTTTCATAGTAACCGGCATCAGTTTATCCACCGGCGTCGATCCCCCCTTGACCGGCATCGGTTTTTCCTAACCGCATCATTTTCTGTTCTTTTTGGTTAAATTTCCCAAAGAACACTTATTTCATTTTCTTTACTGTTAGAGTTCCTGTGAGTCTCTGTACTCTCTATGCTTTGATAAATTATCATCATACAACTTGTTCATCTGACCATCACCAGTCTTTGCCTCATTTGGTAAAATTGTTCTTGTATCACAGTAACCGATGTCGGTTACCCCTAAACTAGTATCGGTCATCCTTAACCGTTGTCGGTTACCCTGTGTTGAATCTCAGCTGATACATTACCCAAATCCACCTATAAACACCTGTTTTCTTCATTCCCACTACTCTTTGTGTCATCTGTAGGATACAACATCACCTGATATACATTCATTCACATGGTGTTGACTCGCAATCAAGCTAACACTCTTATATTCCACACAAGTCATCAACCACTCCCGCCTAGTCCTTCACCACCCTCTGTCCTGTCACCCATGGATCCAACCCTACCTACCACCATTTTTGTAGGTGATGAGGAATTTGCATGACTCCTTGATCAAAATCCCGTGGCCTTACAGTTCTACCTTTCCCACTCTTCCACCTGGTCATTTGATATATGGCATGCATGTATCCATCTCTCCTTCCCTTATTCCCACTTCTACATCAGCCCCTACTAATGTGGTGTTACCTTCACCTACTTTACCCCTAAGTAGTTTCACAGCTAGGCCCCATACCCACTATGACCTCTGCATCTATAGTATCAGTCACACCCGTAGTATCTGTTGTCCCCTCATCAACCACCCAGACCATAACCTCATCCGCACCCATTGTCTCATAGATACCAATTACAACACAACCACCCATGGTGTCGGTGACCCCTACTCCATTCCAGAATCTTGTCCTCTCCATCCCACAATCTCTACCCCCAATCGCTACTAGAGTCACTGCGACCGTCCCACCTACATACACATACTATCAACAACCCCCTATCTCATCTATCACCCATTCTGGATATATGCCCTCTATGTTGGTCCCCTATTCTCAACCTTCCTATTCGGCACCACCATACACTGGAATGCCACCCACATCACATGTTCAGTACCATCCCTCCTATGCCACAGGAGGATCCCTTCCATCACAACCTACCAATGACCTCATCAAATTAATGATGGAAAGGATGCAGACACTAGAAGCATCAGTTTCTAGCTCATGCAATTCTCTCACCTATGATGAAATCTATAATGAGCCCATTCATCCATCCATCCCTATTTTCCCATACCTTGTACATTGGGAAATGCCAAAATTCAACCATTTCAATAGTAAAGAAGACCCGCAACAACATTTGTGGTCTTTCAAACATGGGTGTTACCTGATCGCCCATGATGACGCTTTACTCCTACAGACCTTCCCGATGTCCCTGACAGGACCTGCATTGGACTGGTACAGTGGGCTACCAAGACACTCCATCTACTCATTTAATCAAGTAGCCCAAGCCTTCTTAGATCACTTCTCAATCAACATTGTTAAGAAAGTCACCATGACTGATCTTTATTCCACACGACAGTACGACGATGAGTCTATCACTGACTTTGTCACTTGCTGGCGCAGCCTAATTAACCAGCTCACATTTCAATTACCTCAAACTAAACTCATAGAGTTTTTTACTTGGGCTTGTGCTAGACACATCTCACCAACCCTGCAGGTGCAGACCTTTCACACTTTTGACGAGGCATTCACCATGGCACAGAAATTGGAAATTCATGCTATCGAAGAGAAGAAAATTCAGTTACATGTAACAAGAACATCGTGTTCAAGTAAAATGATGCTTCTTCATCTTTGAAACCCCAAAACATATATTCAAAACCTAAAGGATCTGCCAACACTGTAGTTCTCAAAGCTGGCCCCCCTCACCCATCAAACCCAGCCAAACCTCCTTCTAATCTCTCTCCCATCCAAGCTTTTCAGTTCAGATGAGAACAATGAAAGTACACTTCAATAGGAGAACCTTATTCTTCTATTTTGGAAAAGCTTATTAAGGCTGGTGCCATTACCCTTCCACCTATAAAACCACACACTGGTTTTGACCCTGAGCACCCCATGCCCACATGGTATAAAGAACATGAATTTTGTAACTATCATCGTGTCAAAGGTCATAGCGACAATAACTGCATCACCTTCAAGAATATCATCCAAGAAATGTTAGACAATGGAGATCTAGTCTTGGATAACCTGAATGCACCCACTAACCAAAACCTACATATCTTCAAGAATCCATTCCCTAATCATGCCCCATCTTCCAACCAAGTTGGTGACACTTCAACCAATGATAGCAATGTCTGTGAGGTCCACGCTATTTTTGATGACATACCCATTACTTCCTAATTGCCTCATGTTCCTTCCATAGATGAAATCTTAGCCCGAGCTCCCCTACCTACACAAGAACCTATTTCATCTACTCCTCCACCCACAGAGGAACCCCCTTCATTTTCTCCTTCACCCATGGAAGAGCCTATAATTAGCACGCCACCTTTGACCCCTCAAATTTCTGAGCAGTTGTCAGTGGCACCTCTCCTACTCATAGGAGATACATGTCCACAACCTACACCATCACAAGGAGAGTCCACCTCGTCTAGCCCATCCTCTCCTCTACCCATGGAGGATCCTATAGAAATACCATTTCCTTTAGATGACCATTCACCATCGGACCTTCAAGATCCTGTTGATCTACTTTCAGCTCTCTTACCCACAGAGTCTGAGGCTAGCCATTTCCCTGTGTCTCAAACACATTTTATGGGGATTTCTACTTGATCCACGTCAGCCCCACTTACAACAGTACCATTTTCATGCTTGGCCTGATCACCTAGACTATGTTGATAGGGCCTTACTTTGGGGATGCCTTCTACTTCCTGTTTCAACCCAAATGCAGTTGTCACTCACCGACACCTCCACTATCTATCCAAAAGTGTTTCAAGTGACCAAACCAAACATAACCATGACTATTGCAACACCTTCCATGTCACCACCCATGGCCCAACACATGCCTCTACCCACAACCTATACATCTACACCAAAAAACCTACCCACATGCCTATATCATCTCCCTTACTTAAACACATCACTACCTTCATGGTCATGCCGACATCAAACCTTACTCACCCACCCATCAAATTAGATTTAGCCACATCTTCCCAAACCAACACTAAACTTATTCTGGCCCCTAAAAAGAAGACCCAACCTCCTAGGCCTCATACACCAACCTCACCTACCACACCATTATCACCTTCACCCCTTCTGTCCATCCTAGGACCTCACCCCTCGACCCTGGCCAAGAACCTCCTTCCATCACCGGTAAACCAAGAATGCAGCAGCCCACCTCCTCATCATGAACCTCTAATATACCCAAGTGATCCCACACAACCTCCACCATCACCCGTAACCTTCTTACCACCCATACCACCACTACCATCCATAACTTCTTCACTACCCATGACACTTTCTTCTCTTCCACTCACACCTTCTACCCAACCTCTACCAACCACCTCCACAGCAACTCGGTTACCCCCGTGGGTAACCCATCCTCTTCCACCATCTACTTTTCCCTCTACATCTCATACACCCATGTCACCTTTTCCCAAAAAGGTGCAACCTAAAGCTAAGAATCCACTACCCTCCAATAAGGTAGTTAAACCAACCAAACCTTCCATCGCTAGCTCTTCTACCATGCCCATACCCAAGCAGATGTAACCAAGACCTAAGACCACTCCACACACCAAACTAGTGGACCAACCCATTCCCCCTCCTGTAAAGCCTCTTCCTCCACAATCATCTATACCTGTACCCAAACCCACATTCACCTCCCATTGTGATCCACTAGCAGGGTCCTACGCCAAAATCTTAACCAATCTCCTTGAAACTTCTGTCATCACATTACCACCTCTTAGACCTTATGACCCACTCAAACCCAAACCAAAAGGGTTTGACGAAACTAAAATTTGCACCTACCATCATGTGTCAGGACACGATGTAGAGAACTGTAAGGCTTTAAAAACCACTCTTATCCAATTGTGTCCTCCTGAAGAAAATTTTGATGATGATGACGATCTTGTTGATGAGGACCCCATTTCACCTTCACCAACTTCCATAGATCTTCTTCCATTACCTACTCAGTGACCAAAATCTCCACCCCCACAACTCTTTGATCCACCCCTAAGATTTGAGATCAACATGGTCCATATAAGAGAGTTGGCCAAACCACCACCCAAATGCCAATGCACCCTACTCATTTCACAAGGATCGTATCCCCCACTAGGGTTTTTCCCCTCATGCCACTATACCTTCCATGACACACCCTCTTCATCCACCTCCCCTCAAATTAACATGGTTCACATTACCACCCATGCTCAGAAAGACAAGGGTAAAGAAAAGGAAACTGGCCCATCAACCAACCCTGTACCCAACATACCATCTGCACCCATACCCAAAGTCACCATTCGAGGTCCTGCATATCCTATTTCTGATGGGGTCACACATCACACAATGCTAAAACAACTACACCAATCCCCCTCAAAATGTCTTTATATGACCTCGTCCAAACCTCTGAGTCACATCGTCAAGCCCTCATGGAGGTCCTTCAATCTATTGAGGTTTTACCAAATGACCCCACACCCGTAGCCTCCATCATTACCCCTCACCATGTAGCCTCTCTCACTAGGTCATCACCTTCCTCTACACCTCCACCTACTCGCCAAGTAGCCACCCTCAACTTTTCAGATGAAGAGATCACTCCCTTCTAGTCTGACGACCCCGACCCCACTCTTTTCATCTCTGTCTTTATCGATAATATATGCATACGATGCATTATGATCGATGGTGGTGCTAGTATTAACATCATCTCCTCCCATGCATATGACCAAATGTGAATACCTACCAATTGCATGCATGGTAACCCAGTTATGTTGCACTCCTTCAATGATGCCATGACCTCTACCCTAGGTACCATCATTCTCCATGTCTGCGTGGGTCCCCGCACTATCCTAAAACTTTTCTATGTCCTAGAAGGGGAGTTCCAGTATAACTTGTTGCTCGTCTGACCTTGAATCCATGTCATGGGTTGTGTCCCTTTGAACTTTACACCATTGCCTCAAATTTGAACACAAGGGACATAATTACACCATCCCTACTCCGACCCATCACCTTTCAAGACCTGTAACATGCTATATCGGCCCAATGATGTGCTTGTACCAGTCAAGGCATCTGCCACTATCCCTACTTCACCTTCACCTACAAGCCCATCCACCAAGACTGCCACTACCTCTTCTGCATCTAACCTTGTTATCCCTACTACTGTTGCAGCCTCTACCGCTGACTCACCTGTTTCCCCATCATCTAGTGAGTCATCTATCCCCACTACCCACATATCAACTACTGATCCCTTAGAAGGTGTTTTTCAATGCCTCACTCTGGGGGAATACCACCTATACAATATCGACACCTTCCTCACCCCGCAAGAGTATGGGAACCTGCGTCAACACCCCAGTTATGACATCCGCATCGGTGAGGTTTTTCCTTATGGCCCTCCCCACCTTCGCACTAATCTAACATATGGGGGACTTGATATGGCCACCTATAAACCTGAACCTCCATCCCAAACCCAACCATTTTCATCTGACCTACACTCCCTCACTAACCACCACTTCGCTCACACTTTCCTCCACCGGTGTGTGTGGAAAGGATTTGGCTTCATTTTACGAACAGGGCCACCATACTGTCATTTCATGTACCTCTCATAAACACAATGACCGTAGTGGCATTGGTTTTGATGCACCACCTTCCAAGAAGGTTCACATTGACCTCATTCAGGATGGAAAACCTTCCCCACCTCATTCACCCACATTACCATCTTCACCCACGGAGTCCATAGATCCCAAATCTATTCCTCCTAACTTTTTTTTTCATAAACACCATTTCCCTGGGACCTCTGACCTATCAACGTGATGGCGAGGCTCCCTCTTCTCTCCCATTCCTGTATCCTGACATGATCAATGATGATACACCTTCTATTAATGTCGTTCAATGTCAGGATGATGAATCCATCCTCACTTACCTTGGTGCAGAAGATTCTTATATTCACTAGTTGTTACCTTCTGAGACGCAAACCATGTTGAATGAATCAACCATTGAAATCAACATTAACACTCAGATGACCCACACATTCTAAAGATAGGCCAGTCCTTAGATGCTACTGAACAGGAATCCTTCACCTCTTTCCTTCGGGACCATAGCAACGTGTTTTCCTGGTCCTATGCCGATATGCCTGGTATTGACCCAAAAATCATGGTCCACAATATCGTAACCATTCTTGATGCCAAACCCATCAAACAAAAGCTACGGAAAATGCATCCTTGCATTGCTCTTCTGGTCAAAGAAGAGCTTCAGTGCCTTCTCTCAGTTTCCTTCATCCTACCCATTGACTATCCCCAATGGATTTCTAACATCGTTCCTATCACAAAGGTGACAGGGGGACTCCACATTTGCACATGGACTTCTGTGACCTTAACCTAGCTTGTCCCAAAGATGATTTCCCCTTACTAGGCATTGAACAACTAGTTGATCTCACCGCTGCCCATGAAATGCTATCACTCATGGACAATTTCTTGGGCTATAATCAAATATTACTAGCTCCAGAGGATCAACACAAGACTACCTTCATCACCCCTTGGGGGAATTTCTACTATCGAGTCATGTCTTTTGGCTTGAAAAATGTTGGTGCCACATATCAGCGAGCCATGACTTACATCTAGATGATCTTTTGGCCTATCGACACTAAAATTTTCCTCCATAATTTCTATTTCATTAATGTATGTATTAGGAATAGGATGTTGTTAAGTGTAATTAGTAGTAGCGTCTGATAGAAGATAATGGCGCCATCAGTACGGTGTCGCCAATAATGTGGAGTACGGTAACAGTCAAAGTACAATAGGAATGTTGTAAAAAGTAAATATTTGTCGTAAGTGGTCCGGTAATGTTAAAATGTCGAAGTTTGGGTAATTAGAGAAGTAGGGTCTACATGATTAGGAATTAGAAATATTATATTGGTAATAAGGACAAGGAGTGAGGTCATAAATATTTTGTGTATTTTATTTGTAAAAAAGTCTAAAAATGTGGAACCCATGTAAAATGATAAGGTTTATCTTATCTTAACAGATAAGCTTACATGTACAGATAAGAGTTAAGGTATGGAATATGATTCGTCAGAGTGGATTTCTTATCCTATCTTACAGATAGGATGGATAAGCCTGGAAGTTCTATAAATAGAGAGGCCACCCCCCTCATTTAGCATAGAAAGAAGTAGTGAGAAATATTGTAGGAAGTGTGCGAATGAAGCCATCAGTTAAAGGTGTGTTGAAGAAGCCATCAAGAGGTGTAATTGTAAAGTTTCTCCCATAGTCTTGTTGAAGTATCTCATGGGTGAGATTGTAACAGTTTCATGTTAATATTATAATTTATTTTGATATTTCAGATTTTTCGTCATTCTGTCTTATCATAGTCAATGGTATTCTTGTGTTCGGTTGTTGTTTTGTTTCCAGATTACATCCACCAAACTAAAGGCTGTGCATTAGTAAATAATCATAGCATGAGGAGTTCCCGGTGAAGAATTATCATAGTGCCGGATTGATGATGACATTTTGGTTCCATTGCCGGGACCATTCCTCGTTGGTGGATTTTCTGGAGAGATATTCCCACTTAGTCAAAAATCAATTGGAGGGTAACCTTGTTTTTACTGTGCATAGTAGTTACCATGGTAAAGTCATTTTTACTGTGAATAGTAGTTACCATGTTAAAGTCATTTTTGCCATGAATAGTAGTTACCCTGGTAAAGTCCTTTTTGCTGGGAATAGTAATTACCACAGTAAAGTCACTTTTTACCGTGAATAGTATTTACCGCAGTAACTTCACTTTTTACCGTGAATAGTGTTTACCACAGTAAAGTCAGTTTTTACCGTAGTAAGTCAAGTTTTTACCATAGTTTACCGTGGTCATTTCTAATTTACTGTAGAAAGGTGTAAAGTCACTTACTAGTATAGTGATTCCAATTATTTGTGCACATAAGTCTTGTTAATTGTACTTGTGGGTTGGTATTTCACGGTGGTTACTTTTGAAAATGGGAAAGATTCCTATTTTTTTCAGCTCAATCTAATGAAGATGCTTCTTCTTTCATCCAAGAGTTTAAATGATCTTGTATTTGTAATGGCCTTATAAGAAGGGAACAATGGACTGAATTTTTTCCTACCTTTTTGGATGGTTCAGCACTTAGGTGGTTTGAAACACTAGGTGATAATGTGAAAAATTCATGGGATTTATTAACCGAAAGTTTTCTTGAAGAATTTGGTAAACAACAGAAATATGCAGATCTCATGATCGAGATCACAAAGCTATCCCAAGGAGAGAAGGAGAAGATAAGGGATTATCATGCTCGTGTTCTAGAGCTAAGGAGGAAGCTCAATGCCCAGATCCGGAAGGAAGGACTAGCGGATGGGTTGATGAATGGCGTGGATAATATCCTCTGTAAGCACTTCATTCTTGGGATGAAGCCGGAGATCAGACAACGAGTGAAGTATGACCGCCCAGCCACCATTGAACAAGCAAAGGAGATTGCAAGAAGGCAAGAAGAAAGCATGGAAGAGGAGCCAAAAGAAATTGTTGCTAAAGTAGAGCCTACACCAGTACCTTTGGTCCTGAATCCACAACCACTCCCGGTGAGCACAAATATTTCTCCTAATACATCTACTGAGTATGAAGATCTGCTCAAAAAGATGGGTCAGTTAACTATTAATCTTCTTCAAGGAAAAGAATTTAGTTCTCAGGGAGGAGATAGAGGTCCAAAAAGAAATATTTCTGAAGTTGTTTGTTATGGTTGTTATAAAAAGGGTCATTATAATTATAATTGTCCAGATAGAGCTTCTACATCTGGTAAGGGAGATAATGATAAAGGAAAAGCACCTGTGAATTCTTTTGATGTAGTAGATAAGAGCAGAAATAATGAAGTAGATGTGTTTGTAACAAAAAGAAAGAAAGAAAAAGATAATCAAGATGGAAATGATCCTAAGAAGATGAAAGAAGAAACTAGTAAGAAACATAGGAGAAGAAAGTTGGGTGTGCAGGATTTTCTGATTTCACAGGGGCAAGGACCATACTCCATCTTGGAAGATCTGTCCAAAAGGCCTGCAAATATTACATATGGTTAACTCTTAGCTATGTCTTTTGAGAAGAGGCGGGAGTTGCGAGGTGGACTCAATGCTCGAAGAAGGAAGGAGGTTAAGGTCCCTGTTTTGGAGGCAGAGGCAGATCCCTATGCTCCACAAGCTGAGGTATTATGTAATGGTATTTCAATTCATGATGTCTTAGTTGATGGAGGTGCTGCAGTTAATGTAATGACCGAGTCTGTAATGAATATGTTGGGTTTAAAAATTGATCGTCCTTCAACACTTATGTTAAGGTCATTAAATAAGGGAAAAACTAAACCAGAAGGTGTAGTTTCAAATGTGGCAATATCTGTTATGGGTGTTGTATGTGTGGTAGACTTTCAGGTGATGAAAAATGGTACTGTTGCGTACCCAATGCTGCTGGGAAGACCATGGCTAAGGAGAGTTCATGCAAGAAACTACTGGAATGAAGGTTTCATGACACTTGGACGTGGTAGAGAGAGGGTGAAGATAAACGTGATCCCTCGACATCATAAAGCAGAACCTGTGGATTCAAGTGATGAAACTGATGATTGGACATCCTTTGATTACTCTAGCACCAGTGAAGTGGACACTGAAGATGAAGAAAGTGAGGTTGATGTTTCAGTCATGGATATTCTTCCAGTCACACCAACCCAGGACCCCATAAAATTATCTGAAGAAGAAGTTGATGATCGTCTCCAACAAATAAAGATTGGTGATGCTGTGATGGAGAGTGAGAAGGAATCCTACCTCCAGCTCTTTCGAAGGTACATACACCTATTCACTTTTGATTACAAGGAACTCCGTCAAGTAAGTTGGGTAGAACATTGTATTGAGCTGGTAGATGGTGCTAAGCCTATAAAGCAAATGCCATATAGAATGAATCCTAATTTTTCCAAGACTGTAAAAGAAGAAATAGATAAGTTGCTTGATGCAGGATTCATATTTGCTGTGGAGAATTCAGAATGGGTTTCTCCCATTGTGATCTCAATAAAAAAGAATGGGAAGCTACGCATTTGTGTTGATTACAGGAAGCTCAATAAGGCAACAAAGAAGGATCATTACCCTTTTCCATTTTCAGATCAGATCTTGGACGAAGTAGCTGGCCAGGAGTGTTATAGTTTTGCTGATGGATATAGCGGCTACAACCAAGTTCGTATAGCAGAGAAAGATCAGCTGAAGACCACGTTCACCACTCCTTAGGGAACGTTTTCTTATAGAGTTATGCCTTTTGGGTTGTGCAATGCTCCAACAACATTCCAGCGTTTGATGAATAGGGTGTTCGAACCCTACATTAGGACCTTCATCAGAGTATTTCTAGATGATTTTTGCATCTATGGGAGCAAGTTGGACCACCTGCACCAGATGGAGACAGCATTTCAAAGGTTAGATGAAGCACAAGCTTCACTAAACCCTACAAAGTGTGTCTTTGGATGTTCTAAAGGCGTTTTGTTAGGGCATGTTGTATCCAGAGATGGTATTGGTACTGATCCTGATAAAGTTTCAAAAATCAAAGATTTACCATTTCCTATGAATAGAAGTAAGTTGAGATCATTTTTAGGCCATGTGGGTTACTATAGAAGGTTCATCAAGAATTTCTCAAAGATTGCACAGCCACTAACCCAGTTCTTGAAGAAGGATGTTGCTTATGAACCAGGAAACAAGGCGCATGAAGCTTTTGGACAACTGAAGGAAGCCCTGGTGTCTTCACCTGTTTTGAAGAATCCAGATTGGAGCAAGCCATTCATTGTGTACACTGATGCCTCAGATGCAGCACTAGGTAGTACTTTGAGCCAAAACGATGAAAATGGGAATGAACATCAAATTTACTTTGGGAGCAGACAAATGAGCAGTGCTAAGGTAAACTATACTGTAACTGAAAAAGAGGCTCTAGCTATCATTTTTACTATAAAGAAGTTTAGAAATTACTTGCTAGGGCAGAAATTTATAGTTGTAACGGATCATCAGGCTCTGAAATATATTGTCAATAAGCCTAACCCATCAGGGAGGATAGCAAGATGGATAATTTTGCTACAAGAATTTGAATTTGATATTATAGATAGGCCAGGAAAGAAGCATGTCAATGCAGATGCACTCTCTCGAGCCTATGATGGTTTAGGATCATCTTGTGATGATGATGATTTTCCCGATGCAGCATTGTTCTCCCTTGACACAATCCCTAGTGAATACATAGAAATTTTGAATTATCTTAATGAATTCAAGTTTCCTGATGGTGCCAATGCAAAGACTAAGAGAAAGATTACTCAAGCCAGTCGTCCATATTCTATTCTGCATGGAGCATTATTTCGAATAGGACCTGATGGACAGTACAAGAGGGCAGTTGGACGTGATCAAGGAAAGGAGTTGTTAGAAGAATTCCACAATGGTACATGTGGAGGACACTTCTCTGGACAACTTACAGCAAGAAGGATCTTTGATGCAGGTTATCACTGGCCCACTCTTTTTAAAGATTGTTATAATTATTGTAAGACATGTGATATTTGTCAAACACATGGTAACCGTAAGACTTCATCAGCTCCACTATGTCCTATTCTTCCCCTTGGTCCCTTTGAAAATTGGGGAATAGACATTGTAGGTCCACTTCCAACTACATCACGCCAAAATAAGTATATTATAGTTGCCACAAATTATTTAACCAAGTGGGTTGAAACTAGGCCATTGAAGACAGCTTCTATGGATGAAGTGGCAAGGTTCATATATGAACGTATTGTCACCAGATTTGGTTATCCATTAGAAATTGTAACAGATCAAGGAAGCCACTTCATTAATGAGGTGGTAGAAGCCCTAGTCAATAAATTTTCTATTAAGCACAGGAAGGCAACAACATACAAGCCAAGCACAAATGGACAGGTGGAACGAACAAATTTTGTGCTGTGTCAAATTCTAGCAAAAGATGCAGCCTTGCAGGTACATAAATGGGATAAGAGGATTCATGCAGCATTGTGGGCATATAGGGCAACATCAAAGTCAGCAACAGGATACTCCCCATTTCAGTTGGCCTATGGCATTGATCCAGTCCTTCCTATTGAGTTTGATATTCCCACTGTGAGAGTTATGAAAAATGAAAGGATGGATGAAAGTGATTCAGTAAAAGAAAGGTTGGTACATCTTCATTTGCTAGAGGAAATGAGGGAAATAGCAAAGGATACAAGTCATAAGAAGAAAATGAAGCAGAAGGAGTACTTTGATCAAAAGATCCGGTGGTCTCCATTTCAAGTGAATGACTTGGTCCTAGTATATGATTCCAGATACAAAAAAAGAAGACAGAGAAAATTTCTTCCAAAATGGATGGGGCCCTACAAAATAGCAGCTGTGCATGAAAATGGTACGTACCGACTGGAGGAATTGGATGGCACTCCCATTACGAAATGGGTCAACCACGACAAGTTGAAGATTTTCCAAGCACCAGAATAGTCTACTCCGAGGACGGAGTAGAAGCTAGGAAGGGGGAAGATGTCGACACTAAAATTTTCCTCCATAATTTCTATTTCATTAATATATGTATTAGGAATAGGATGTTGTTAAGTGTAATTAGTAGTAGCATCTGATAGAAGATAACGGCGCCGTCAGTACGGTGTCGCCAATAATGTGGAGTACGGTAACAGTCAAAGTACAATAGGAATGTTGTAAAAAGTAAATATTTGTCGTAAGTGGTCCGGTAATGTTAAAATGTCGAAGTTTGGGTAATTAGAGAAGTAGGGTCTACATGATTAGGAATTAGAAATATTATATTGGTAATAAGGACAAGGAGTGAGGTCATAAATATTTTTTGTATTTTATTTGTAAAAAGTCTAAAAATGTGGAACCCATGTAAAATGATAAGGTTTATCTTATCTTAACAGATAAGCTTACATGTACAGATAAGAGTTAAGGTATGGAATATGATTCATCAGAGTGGATTTCTTATCCTATCTTAGAGATAGGATGGATAAGCCTGGAAGTTCTATAAATAGAGAGGCCACCCCCCTCATTTAGCATAGAAAGAAGTAGTGAGAAATATTGTAGGAAGTGTGTGAATGAAGCCATCAGTTAAAGGTGTGTTGAAGAAGCCATCAAGAGGTGTAATTGTAAAGTTTCTCCCATAGTCTTGTTGAAGTATCTCATGGGTGAGATTGTAACAGTTTCATGTTAATATTATAATTTATTTTGATATTTCAGATTTGTCGTCATTCTGTCTTATCATAGTCAATGGTATTCTTGTGTTCGGTTGTTGTTTTGTTTCCAGATTACATCCACCAAACTAAAGGCTGTGCATTAGTAAATAATCATAGCACGAGGAGTTCCCGGTGAAGAATTATCATAGTGCCGGATTGGTGATGACAGGTACAATGTAAAGTAGAATCAACCATAGGAGGTTTCTACAGTAGCAATCCCATAATTCTACGGCCCTTAGAAGAATCCATATACACTCCTGATATGTTGTAATAACTTGCACACTTGATTTGGAGAATAATAAGCTCATTACATGTTTATCGGTTCAAGAAGAAGGTTTGGAGAGAGAAAGAACACTGATAGAAAAATAAAGAGAACCTTTTTGTTCCTTTTACCATTGGACCTTAAGATCATTTGCAGTAAAATTTTAATAAGATAGTTTATCGTGAAAAATTTGTAACCTTCTTATTGTTCAAAAGAAATATTTTCAAGTGAAAAGGAATCTTTACCAGTGAAGAAGTAATGAGGTATATGTTAATTCTCATTCACTTATTGTTAAAGGAAACTTTAGAAATTCAAAATTCTTTGAAAAAGTTCATTGAAACCTTGGTGCACTAAACGAAATTATAGCAATTTTTTGAAATGGGATTTTTCAAAGAGCCATATAATTCAATATAAGTTTTCTTGTTTAAGCCTCATTTTTCTAAAAGGGAGAATAAAGTTGAAAAATGTACATTTCCTACATAAGAAACAAAATCAAATGGGAAATGTAGATGCTTTCATTAAATGTTCTAAATAGTGTGTTTCCTAGGTCTCCATCAAACATGGTATATTGTGATAAATCATGACCACAATTTCCATTTAGGTGATCAAAAAATACAAAAGATTTGCTCTAGAAGAGAAAAAAAGAAAGATAGTTTAAATCTGATGTAAAACAAAAGACTTGATATCACCCTAAAATATCTTAAGACCATTCTCCTAATGGTTCTACCATTTTAAATGGGATCAGATGGAACTCAAGGGATTAGTAGTACATACCAAAGTGGCATGACACAATCACTCAAGACAAGATTTTACCACCCTAAAAAAAGAAGTCTTTGAAATGGGGTAAAGAACAAACATGAGACCAATTTGTGACCACCAAACACCATTGAGAAGGAACCAAAATATGTGAAATTTCAGCAAAAATTTAGGTTGATTTCAAATATGTACACCAAATGAATCAACCACAATTCCCAATGCAACAAGATTCTTCTACCTCTAATGTCTGAGATGACTTTTCTCAAGGGCATACGTCAATCGTTAGTTGACTATTGATCTTCTTGAAACATTTTTCTTTCTTCAGTTCTCACAGGAAGCTAATAGTGGCCTGAAAAATAAAAGTGGAAAATTATAGGTTTTACTATAAATGAGTCATTATAAGTTTTGATTCAAATAAAGCTACATTTAATCATTCTTGGAAGAAGAGAGGAACAAGCACACTGTTAGATAGTGATGAAAAGAAATAGAGTTCCATTTTAAGAGTAATCTTCAGACATAAAGATCAAAATAAATGGGGAAGTCTTAATGGAAATGTAGGGTAAATGGAGATGATTGAACAAAAACCCAGGTATTCAGAGAAAAATAAAAGAGATTTAGCAAAATGGGTGATTAAATGGAAGGCCATAGTTGAGAAAATTTATGCAAGACCAAGATGATGTTGGAAATCTAAATTCCTAAAATAACATGTTTGAAACCAATATTATGGTAGAATTAATATCACTTTTATTGAACATCTAAAGTAGAGATAGAGCTTGCAGATATTTATGAACTAGGGAGTTGTTAATCAAATGTTATATTGTTTACATGTGTTAGTGCAATGAATACATCCTATCTCAGTAAGAATGAATTATCATTCAATGAATGGTAAGACCAAATAGAGTCTAGAATAGGAGAGGAAAAAAGATCATGATGTAATTTCATGAGTTTGAACCAATGGTTCAGGGCCCAAATAAAGGATAATAAAACATGAAGACCAAATTATACAGACATGCATTTTGTCAACTACAAAATGTAGGAAAACATGAATAGGAGGTTTTTTGGTTTCAATAAAAAATTCAATTTTCCAATGGTCCATTGTTGATTTTTGAAGGTCATTTATGCAAAAGGAAACATCATGACAAGACATCATATGGAATGAAAGGCTTGAGTGAGACTTTGAAATGAGTGAGTCAGACACCCTATGAAAGACAAGAAAAGTGAGAAAACACCTAATACAGAAATGAATTCAAGAGAGGACAGCTAGTGGAGTACAAGAATGAAATTTGATTGTGTGGAATGACATGTTGAGATGAGAACCTAGAGGATTTTAAAAAGTGGAAAAATGTATAAATGATTTGGAATCTTTGAAGAAAATGATGAATACAATGTGAGAGTTGAATTCGTTAGACTAGCTCAATTTATAGGGATAAATTCATAATCAAAGTAGGATAGGTGAAAAAATAGATATAGAATGTTGAAGTAAAATCCATTGAGGTTATGATGAAGCCTGGTAGAAAATTCCAGACATGAATAAATTATGATGAATCATGGATTATTTATGACATTAGTGTAAACTAGTGCAATTAGGCCATTCTAGGACAATGAGTGAGCCTAACCAGATTCAAAAAAGATTGTAAAGAAAATAGTAAGCATGGGAGAAGTATAGGGAAATTTTCCAAGAGTCCTCATATGAAGCTTAAAAGTCATTAATAAATTTTAAGCCAATAGTTAAATCAATTATGAAGCACTTGAGGATAAATGAAAAAATGCACAAATGAAGATTGAAAAAAATGGTAATGTGTCAATTTGGATTTTTGAATAAGGTTGTTCAAGCCTTGGGACATGTGAAGCATTTTCATGAGTATTGTTTGGTCATAAAGGGCACAAAAATTGAAATGAACCTTTTTTTGAGTTATGAGATTTTTTATTTAATTCGAGTCTTCTTTTCTTTTGTTAAAATCTTCCCATGTGGTCAACTTTGCAGACTTACATAGGATGTAACCCTATACATTCAGTACCCTAATCATCTTAAAATTTTTTATGGGAAATGAGGAATTAATAACCATCCATAAGTTGGAATGAGGAGAATTGATGGTATGAGAATTTTGAATGGTATCCAGTTATAGTGGAAGTCACTCAAACCCTGAAACCCTCATAGTATATGATTCATAAGAAAAACACATGAAGAGATTGGTTCTGAAATGAATAAGTGGGATGGTAAACAAATGCTTTGAGTTTTTAAAGGACTATTTGAAGGAATTTTTATGGGGTCCAAATGGTGTACCAACCATAGTTGAAGATTTTCCAACCTTAGAAATAATGTTTGAATTATTTAGTGTGAAATAGAATTGACCATATCTAAGGACATAAGATTTTGGCTGAAGATACTAAAGCATGCATGGGAGATTCCCAGGTTTGACAAAGGACATTTAAATTATGTATAATAGTCTGAAATAGGGAAATTTTTGTTTTTAAATTAGTAGATATCCATCCCTAACCCCTTAAGGGCTAAACAAGCAAAAAATGCAGTCATTGGAGTAATGAGACTTTTGATTAACAAATTTGTAAGATTTTGTTTTCAAATTTTTTATGAATTTTTATAGGTTTTAGAGTCCCAATAAAATTTTTCAAGAAAATTGACAAGATGAAATCAAGTTCTTATGTGTATTATCCTAATGGATTTCAGGAACACAGAAAATCATTTTAGGAAAATAAGAATGGAAAGTTGTGGCTTAGGCAATCCAAATTGTGGTTTCTAATTCAAATAGATAAAAATTTTCTTTAATGAAGTATAGGTTCCTATTTAATTTAAAATGCAATGGTTTGACCATGAAAGTGAATGTAACATTTGATGCAAGGTAACGGAAAGCATATACTAGGTTTTGGAGGGCTTAATAACCAAACATGAGGTGTTCTTGAAAATGATTGCATGCTTGAGATCTATAATCTGAGATGATTTCAGTAAGAAGAAAAATAGACTTTGTAAGTTTATTTTAGATAGTGAAACTTTAAAAAATTCTTGTTTTCAGATAAGCAAAGATCAATGTAGGAGTGGTTTAAGTGCATGAACAATTTTACCCATGTAAAGGCAAAATTTTTGATGATTAAGTCTGAAAGTCTATTAGTTACACATTCCAATTAATGTATTCTAGGTTGAAAAAAGGTAGAAGGTTTGATTTATACATCTGAAGATTTGATATGGGTTCAAAAATCTTTGAAATCATTTGATCATTATACATGAAGAGTCATGCATTGAAATTTTTGAAGCATGTCCTTGACTAGTTTCTAGTCCCTACATGACTGTGCATAAGAAGTTCTGAGAGAGGGATGAGAGAAGGGATCCATGATTTGTTATGATGTTCCCCAAACTCATAGTGATTAGGTATACATCATAAAGATTAAATCCACATAAATAAAATTCATGACACAAGATAATAGGGATGTTCATTCACTCAATCTCAAAACTGGTTTTGAAACTCTTACACCAAACATGAGGAGTTCTAATGAAAGTTGAAGGAGAAATGGTGAGATAGGAAGCATGTTAAGAGGTTATAGAGATTAGAGGGATATTTTAAAAGCATGGATTCCTTTCATGATTTTTACAAAATGCTATGCATTCAAGCCTCCTTAGCAACAAGAAAAAAAATTTAATTGGAAAAGAAAAGACAAAGATGTTACATGACATGTTAAAAATAAAATGTGGTAGATGTTTGTCAGATTCAGATTTCAGTGTACTAGAGGAATACATCTTCAGTATGTCTTAATGCATTGAAAACACTTTAGAGTTCACATTTGGTGATATACATGCATTTTACAACTTACAGGAAATATTGGATTCTAGGGTGTACTTGGGTTTAACATTCAATTTTCAGGTGGATGATAATTGTAATGAAAACTTGGAATGTGTTGTTAATTCCTCTACGATTTGAATAAATTTCTCAGAAAAGTGAAGAAAAATATTTGGACAACAAAAATGAAATGGGTGAAAAATGCAAAGATTTATAAGTTTGATATTAAGTCTAAAAGTGCATGAGTATGAGCTGTAATTGACTATATCATTGAAGGTGTAGGATACGAGAAGGATTTGAAAGACATATAAATCAAATTTTTAATTTGTGAATTGAAGTGGTACAATGTTTTTGTGATTTTTTTAGGCATAAACAGAAATGTTTCTTGAGAGGGATCAGCCTAAACCACGAACTGGGAAAGAATTAATTTTTTGAAGGTTATTTTAGAATGACTTTAAGTTGGTAATTTCCCATCATAGTAGATGAAGGTGAACCTAAATAGGAATTGATGAGAAGGGGGTGAAAAGATGATTGGGCCAAGATGAGATGAATAAGTGATCCCAAATTTTTTAGGGAGAGACAAGTCTTTCAAAGGTTTGAAACCCTAATTAAACCCTAAATAGGGAATACTATTTTTTATGTTCAAAGGGATTAAAGATTCTTGTAATTTTTCTTTCAGAAGATAAAGTTGAAGCTGATGAATTTTTTCAATTTTGGTCACTTTTAGGTGCAGCTTCATAGAAAGATAAAGAGTGATAAGGTCAGTGCAACTTGACTAAAAGTTTGAAAGCTTCAGTTTATGAGTGGATGCTCAACAATATTAAATTTTAAACTTTTATTAGAACAATATGTTCCAAACTAGTCCATTGGTTTCAGTGGGTTTTATCCCTCAAGGGTTTCATTAAAATTTTTTCTATGTGTTGTTATTTAATTTCTTGTGAATGGAGTTTTTTATCATAACAAAGTAAAGTATAATGAATTGTATTAAAATTTTAAATCAAGGAAGATTCATCCCCCCTCCCATTAGCCTAGAATTTCAAACAAATGGAGGTATTTTCCATTTTCTTGTAGTCTGGATGTTTTACCTATTGATTTCTCCCAAAGGTAAACCAAAATTTGTCCAAATATGGGAATCTATTGCGGTTGCCTTTATCTATTGGGAGCAAAGTTATGGGATTACCAGAAACATTCTTCTTCCATATCTTCAAATGCTCAATGTGGTGATTAATTAATATAAAAAGTTATTTATCGCTTTTAAGTATGATGATTTCATAAAAACTTTTAGTTTCCAAAATCAACCCAGTGTAAGGGATAATTTAGGGTTGGTTCAAATGCATGCCAAAGATCACATTAGTGCTTCTAACTGCATCATAGGTCGACACATTCATTAAATACCGAGAAGGTCAATCTATTGGGCTTCCCCATTATTAGAGGGACATGGTTGTCAAGGAGATCCATCACCTTACTATAGGGTTTTTCATCACTTCCACCTAAGCCATTCTTCCTTGATTCTTAGTAATGCATTTTCAACTTCCCTATTTCACGCAACACCATATTTATAGCAGTTCATTTCTATGTCTAACATTCTTCCACTTGGGACAATAATTGCTTGTGCATGTTTCAAAACCTGTTTCCTAACAAGCTACAATGGTGGTATTTTTATCTTGTTAAGGGTAGGTGATCCCATTCAATCAATCATGGATTATCTTACATTGTAGAAATGGTAGCGACACAGTTTTAATCCATATTGGATGCAATTCAAGAAATAAATATATTCTTTTTAGCATTGAACGACATGAAATTGTGTACTCCAAATTTTAAATTCCGTAGCAATCCTTAGAGTCACCAAATCTTTATGATGCAACATGGCAATACAATTTTTATCTAAAAATAAAAGGGGATTGTTATTGATCTTGCTTCAAAACATTTCTTGCCAGTTCCGATATATCTCAATCTTGGTATAAGTTGTCAACCATTTGGGTTAAAGCTAACTCTATAGCAAATTGTAAAAGTGTTTAAAAATGTCTTTATTAATGAATTCATATAAAGAACCAATTTTTCCACCCTTTACATGCATTGAAACTACATCTAGTTATATCTCTAAGAAAACTCATCCTGACTATTATTTGCCCATCGCTCAATACTTTTCATTATATTTGTTAGAATGGCAAACACACAATGCACATCTTGATGGTAGTAAATTAAATGAAAAGAAGGTTTGTGCTGAATAGAACAGGAATTAAATCCAAGTCTTTTATTTAGTTACAAATCATATTCATGATCATTACCATATTAACTCGGGTTCATTGTGTGAAATTTTTCACACAAGCAAATCATAAAACCAAATCCTTTTTAGTTATTCATGCAAGATGTGGATTCCAATGAACAATGCACAACACATAAGTTTGATAAAATAAATGAGTTTCAAAACAAGTAAGAAAATGATCAAGAGAGCTTAGATACTTCATTTAGAGAGATAATGATAATAGATGGATCAATGGATTACAACAATTTTACATTAATCAACTATATCCTAATCTTGGCAACCCATAATTTTACCCATTATAAACATATGAACATTACATATAATGGTAATAGTCTTATATTCATCAATTAGACAGACAAACATCTTTAAAGATTTTTGTTCACAAAAAATTTAAAGAGAAGATCATGCAGCTACCTAATATAAACATGGTCTTTCATAATGGGTAGAATACCTAAGTTATATGACTATGTGGAATTTCTCCTTCAACTCTTACATGTTTTAAACTGCATGAAATAAAATCTCCTACCAGACAAAATGACTTCAAAGACTCTTGTGCTTTAATTTCATCTAATGGATAAATAGCTTAAATAAGGTCTCATCCATGCTTTGATCTTATAAATATATTATCAATCCTTCTTGGTCATCTAAATTTACATTATCAAATTCTATGTGCTTTTCTTCCTAATCCAGATCTAACCTTTCTTTTATTTCACGCCAACTGTACTAATTTTCTTATTTTAGCTTCCTAATGCCTGAGAATTCAATCAATGCACTCCTAGAATGTCCATGGTGTAATATGTCAACATTTTAACACTAAAATATAAATTATCAACACATGGGTAATTAGCATGCTATTCAATATTCATTCATGTCTTATGAATTTGAGTGCTTCCTAAGTAAGTTTCCAAGGTGACTAGTTTTGGATTTTGAGTATCAAATTGTCCATTTTTGAGAACTTTCCTCTTAATAAGAATGTCTAGTGAAGGGAAAAGTCCATCATTATTTATATGGATAATTATTAGTAGTTTTCTTAATAAAAAGTATAAAAAATTTCTACATGGCCATGGAGTGTTAAGTTATTGGAGTGAGATTTGTTTCCAAATTCACATCAAGATGTTATGCTCCAATTTTTCAGGGGTTTCTATTGTTCGGCTATCATTTGTTCAAATGAACAAAAAAATGCAAGTATGTTTTCGAAATTTTATAGGGAATAATATAAAGTTAAATGGGTTTCATCATTTGATCAAACCAATATATGTTAATTTCTCATTTTCATGGGGCAAGCAAACAGGTCTATCATTCAATGAAAGTCATGATAATTTGTAGATCTCAGATCATGTCTCTGATTTTTAGGCAATGAATGCGACTTAGTTGCACATATATAACATATGAGGAGACATTTGCCATGGATTTAAAAATAATTAATAGTTCAATTTAGCATGAGATAAAAGATAATGAGGAATTTATTATTCATTCGAAAGGTTTTCTCATAAGGATGCTAACCTGTTTGAACTTAAATGGCCCTGTAGCTTCCAGGTTACAAGTAATGACCAAAATGTGTTTTGGCCATGGTGTGCTTGGTTTTTAAATATCATTTAACAAAATGGAGGATAAGTGAAGAAAACATGTAAAAAGATGGTGATGAAGTTTTGAACATCCGTTGATAGAAATTCCTTAGCCACGTTCAAAATAAAGAATTTTGTATGTGCCACAAATTTTCACTTGCTTAACTTGGGTTGTGAAGTCAAGAAGACAGCTCAAAATGAAGTGGGTTTAATGAAGTCATTAGAGGTAAAGGTATCTTAACCCCTTATGTACCTTACAATTATATAAGGGTTAATTAGGATAAAAATAAAACATCGTGTAATGAAGGTGTAAAAACTATTCAATGGCATGGAATTCATCATCGAGAAGGCCAAGAAACTAGAGTGACAAGCCAAGCACTCCATTGAAGCACAGGATGGAAGGAACGTTAACTCCATAATTTGTTGGTGGTGAAATTTTGGTTCAAGTCCCCCTTATGAAATTGCAGGTAATTAAAAGGGGTACCTCACCCCATCATGGTGTAAAAAATCACTACATTGATTGATAGATTTTCCATCATGTCAAAGATAACATTGTTCGTATATAAACATCAAGTTAGCAACAGGTTTTAACAAAATCAAATTGCATGCCTAAATAAATCAAGAAGGTCCCCCTTCCCTAATACAATGTATATTTCCTATGGTTAAAATCTCCATGTAGAAGTAACTCTTCACGTCCATATAGTATATGGCCAACCCTATGATGCAGTAATAACAAGTACAGGCATACATAATATATTGGCAACAAGTGCAAAAGTGTTTAGATAAAAATACCTTCAAAATTGGAAACCCATTTATAAAAGACAAAGCCTTATATTTGTCAAAGCGAACCCATCAATAGGGTATTTGGGTTGGTATTAGCACTACACCAAGCATATTCTTCCTTGAGCGGAAGAGATATATTAATCAAAAGTATGATTTTGATAAAGAAGATATACTCACTGTCCCATTGAACATCCCACTCATGTATTCCCATGACCCTTTGAAAAAGACTTTGGATCCTAACACCCCGACACAAAATTCCAAAAACCGTATGAAAGGTGTGCTCAGAATTGAAGTATGAGCCACTAGGAATAGTGAAAACATTAGTGGAGTAAGATCGTCAATGAATTCTAATAACCTCCTCATAAACCTCCTCAAAGAGAAGGATCCTCAAGTGGATGAGAGAAGGAGGCATGGAAATAAGATGAGCTCTTGGAGTGAGTCCGAGTCGCCCTCATCAAAATGAAAGGTGTTTGAAAAATAACAACCCAGGATTATTAGAATCTCGGATGGCAATAAGCCTCTCACCATGGCCTCTAAAACCTATAAATATTACGGGTTCAGACTAGTTATATACAAATATTTACTTTTCTTCTTTCGCACAAAGGCGTGAAGCATGGCTCCCAAAGACCTCAAAAAAAATGCGCATTGACTTAGGAGAGAAATAGAATCAACATTAGTCAATACCATAGATCAAGGAAATAACTATACCTAAAAAATAGATACTATCCCCCTTAATATCCTAAATAAATAAAAATAATCTCCCCCACACAAAGTGGGTGAGGTAAATACAATAAAGGTAAAATAAAGTACTAGGGAACCTGAGATAGGGGTAAATACCATCTCTAACATATGAAAACAAAAGATAGAAGCTTACCTTTACTAAGAAATGCTAGAACATAGTGTGGTGGGAATCTTACAAAGTTTGTAGAACTCTCAATGACATGAAAGGTGTGTCAAAGGTGTCAAGATGTGTGAAATCCAATTGTCTAACTATTCAAAGTAACAGAGCTTTGTTGTAACGCCTAGGGATCCCCTTCATGAATTTTGATGATCCTTATATAATCACTGGTGATTAGTTAGAATAAATGGTGACCCATGAAAAGTGGAGAAACCCGCTTGGAAGTGGTTTCAACCACTTCAAAGGTTTCATTTGGGTATAAAAATGAGTGAATATGGTTAGGAATGTGTATAGGGGGTTGGGAGGTGAGAAATTTAGGGCTAAAATGGGTTAGGATGAGTTTTAAGTGGTTTTGGTGGTTTAAGTCATTTCGGGTGAGTGAAATATATTTTTACCAAGAGTAAAGTGTGATTTATCAGGGGTGCGTGTATGTTTTAGGAATAATAAGATAAGTTTAATATTTTGAATATGAATGTGAGGATTGTGGATAATCAATGTCAGGTACCAAAAATAGGTTTCTACATTTGCTCATTTTTTTCAAGTGGTTTGTGATGGACAAGTTGCTAGACAAAAATGAGTGCAATGATCAGATTTGTGCTGGATAAGTGGTCCCCCTAAAACTGGTAGTCATTATGATGAAGTGAAATGGTCATTGGTTTGAATAGGTTGTTGGATGGGATAGGTTTTTCTCATGAGAGTTTTTTAATTTAAGGTTCCCCAAGACTGAGCATGAAATTAATTGCAACAAAGGTGGGATTGTGCCACCAAAAATTCATGTAATAGGGGAACCAATGGGTTCTCAACCTATAGACGTATGACTATAAGGACCGATGGAAATTTTTTCCTGAAAGCATATATTAGTCACATTATATTGGTAGACACATGCTCGATATAAAGGATGTTTCCACAAAGGTGGGATTAGGTGCCAAGAAGTCAAGTGATTGGGGAACCAATGGGTTCTTGACCTATAGTTGTATGACTTAATGATGACAAGGGGGGAAATTTTCCCGAATGGTTGTGAAATCCGAGGGTGATTTGATAAGAAAAAAAATTATATATATCGATTGAAGTTGGATTTTAAGAGGGTATTGGGGCCCGAAAAAGGAAGAAAGTATTTTGAAAATGTGTAATTATTGCCAAGGATGAAAAAAATGACAATTTGGTAATGTTCGGAGGCTAATAATGATATTTTGGATGAAGAGGATGTAATTGTTAGAGTTTTCCTTAGGTCACTAATGATTTAAAAAAATCACTTCTGATTAGCCCAATCGTCGGCGATCGTGTGGGCGGGAAATGTTTTGATATAAAAGGTGGTTTGGAGCTTTATTTGGTACTATTGCAATTTGAGAACTTAAGAGACCAAAAAAACTCTAATCTTTGAGTGTTTTGATATTTTTAGTGAGATGGAGGTATTTATAGGTGTGTAGAGGCGATGAAGCCCCCCTCATGCCGAGGTAGGTGGTGTTTTAATTTTTTTTTGTTTTGTTTTATGTTTTTTCTCTGATTTTTTTTGGAATCGCTATGATATCACTAGCGATTTAGGGGTTATTGGCGATTCCTATGGGGTCACTAGTGATTCAAGTAGAATCGGTGGCAATTCAAATGTTATGATAATTTTTTTGATTGATTGTTTCTAATATTGTGTTTTTTCATTGTGGATGCAAGCTCGAGAGAGATTGATGACATGAGATATGATCTCGAAGATACTAGATGATGTTCGAGATAGATTATCAGATGTTGATTGGGATCATTTTGAGGAGGTTGGATTGGGACAGATGCACCACTACAGACGTATCCAAAATTATATGGGATTATTGTTAGCTCTATTTAACAGGTGGGAGCATGTCACAGACACATTTTAGTTTCCTACTAGAGAGATGACGGTGACATTGGAGAATATACATAGGATTTCACGCTTGCTAGTACAAGGTGCAAAGGTTTATGTTATTTGATAAAGGGGACAGGGGGAATGCGATACAATGATTATATGGTGATGATGGATTTGATGTTGTTTATACTTCTCGAGGTTTGAATATGGAGTGTTATATAGGGATGATGAGGAGGGTCGAGACTTAGTCACGATGATGAATATGATGATTATTTTCCACACCTTATTGGATTCACCCGGGGGATAATTTTCATGGATTTTAACAGGGGTTGTAGTCAATATGATGGACTACATGAGTGATTTTTCTTGGTCTCCTACTTTGTCGCACATATTGATATGGGGATGGCTCTTCCCAGGAGCACTAGGTCATGGAGCTGACTCCCCCCCCCCCGTTGTTCTAGATTCAGGGTTGACATACCTTTTTTGTTGGAGTGTTGGGCCTACGAGCACATTGTAGTGGCTCAGTTGAAGGGGGTTTCATGGATGAGATGGGTTGACTTGGATTATCTGGTGGGTTTTATGAGGTGGAGATTGGATCATACAAGTATAGGGCCCATCACAGGCGAGGACATTTATAGAAAAATTTTAGCTAGGTTATAGGGAAATGACGTAGTTTGGAGGGCCTATATGATTTTTTGGGTATGGCCTAGTATAGAGGGAGAGTTGTGATCCATGTAGAAGGATAGGTGGCTATGGGGTCAGAGATCTAACCAATGGGATATTATCAAGGTTGAGTGTGTAATGCAATAATTTGGATTGATTCAAGATGTGTCAGAGGCAGTGGTAACCTACAAGAGAGATGACAGTGAATAAGATGTAGCACTACCAGATGTTTAGGAGGAAGTTGATATAATGGAAGAGGAGGGAGTAGGGGTGAAGGTGGATGCTCAAGGAGCAGTAGTGGGGCATGAAAATTCTATAGTGATAGAGGCCTATACTACATGGTGGCAGGGGTAGCTTGATGGTTTTGAGAGGTGGGTGCGGGCCGCTGTGGAGGTGCCGTAAGGGGTGATGGTGGTGAGTGAGGAGAGTAGGATGATGGGACAACCTTATTAGATGCTACTATAGTGATTTAAGAGGCAGAGAAGGCCTCATTGCTAGCCTAGTGGGACATATTGATAGTTGGGAGAGACAATTCCATAGTGGCATGAGATACTGTGACTTGTGAGCAAGATGGGATGAGCCAAAAACTCACCACTATATAGGCAGAGCTCACACAAACATGAGATAGACACTTTTTTATATGTGTGGCTCTTTGAATCCTTTGATGATGGATAGACACTTTTTGATATATATATATATATATATATATATATATTATATGTATGTATGTATGTATACATGATTTTGATATTTAAGTTATGTTTTAAATTTTAATAATGATTAAAATGTTATAGGTGTAGTTCATAACGATTTAGTTAATGAATTTAGTTATAATTTTGATGTGATGTATTATGGATGTATGTAAAATGTATGTTTATAGATTGGAGATATATGCTGTGATTTTTGATGACAGTTGATATGGTCATGACAAATGATGATCTTTGTTGTTTAATTAATGCACTATATGATGGATAGGAACAAAATATGGGATGTTTGATTTTTTACTGTTCTGGATATATATAGTTTATGATTGTAAACTGATTTTGATACGTTATAATATTGCACATGTAGCCTTATAATAAGTGTTAACGTATGACTAAAAAAATTTATTCATACTAGGATTATTGATAGATGTGGGATATTTTTATGTTATCCTTTTTTGACATGGAAAATGTTTTCATGTAGCAAGCACAAGGAAATAAGTTCTTCTTGATAGTTACGAAGGTATCGCCCCAAATTTTATTGTATACGACAAAAATTGATCAATATAGGAAGCTTGTGTTTTATGGGAAAGATGATCAATGCGAGAAGCTTTCCTGGGATGTTTTTTTAATTTTGATATGGGGGATGATTGATGCAGGAAGACCTTTTTGACATGAGGAATGATCAATGCGAGAAGTAATTTTGATATGTATTTTTAGTGGGTAGCCATCCTTCGAGTGAGTGGTCTATGATTGATTTTTTTTTTACTTTTATGCTAACCATATTTCGAGGGAGTGGTCTAGATATTTATTTGACATGATTGTGCTTTCGATAGCCGTCGTTCGAGGGATCAGTCTATTAGTCTAGGATATTTATTTTCCTTGTATTTTTTTATTTACTTGTAGCTTTCCTACACTCCTGGGATATGCTTTCTTAGTTGTAGTTGTTGTGTCGAGTTAACTTACCAATTTTTTTGAGTTAGCATAATATTTTTGTTGAGTTAGCCTACTAGTTGTGTGGAGTCAACTCTACTTCTAGTATCAGTTAGTGAGAATTATTCCCCGATGATCTAGGAGGAGGTTACACATTCACCTCCTATATGTACATGAATTACATTATTCTATCATATGGAGCATTATGTTGATTTGGAGCCATTCGTGCCTTGTGAGTTTTGATCATATTACATTTTATTATTAGTTATTTCGATTTCTACAATTGCTCGTGCATTCATTTTTTATTAGAGATCTAGAAACTCTTTATGGTATCAAAGTGATTTTGGTGATATGTTTACCATTACTGGGTTGTTTTTAGTTTTTAAATACTTCATTTGTGAAACTAAAAGTTCATATTCAAATAGATCTGAATCCGTCTTGATTCTTTTTCAATTGAGATTTTTATTTGCAAAAAAACAATTACTTTATTTTTGGTAAAGAAAAAATATTTATAGTTTTTATGTTGTGGCTATCATTTCTATACAAGACAAAGCTTTTAAAAATGTGTTTGGGCCATTTCTCGTTATAGGGAATCTTCCAACGACATTTTTTTGGTGTGATTCTGATTTGGTTTCACTCAGAAATCAGCTAGGGAAACCTCAGATCTAGGTTGCTATTTTGACCTTCAAAGCCATGTTTTTTACTGTGTGAAGGGTGTTTTTGTTATTTAGAGCCATGTTATTGCTATTTAGAGGGTCAATTTTTCTATGTGAAGGGATTTTTTGTCATTTGGAGCCACGTTTTTGCAGTCTAAAGGGGCATTTTTGCTTTGTGAAGGTTGTTTTTCTGTTTGGAGCCACTTTTTTAGAGTCTAGAGGGGCGTTTTTACTGTTTAGGGGAATTTAATATTTTTTTAGGAGTTCTACAAACCATTGGAGAGGTGTTATCCCTTCCCTAGAAATTTAAACATTCAATTTTTGTTGGGAATTCAGAACTATGAAATAGTGCTATGATTCAATAATTAACCCAATCATGCAAACAAGATCTAAACAATTCCCCAAAATATACATCAGTGGAAGTATAAAACAAAATAATCCAAATAAAAAAAAAGTACACACACATAACACAAAATGTACCATGGTTCACCCAATACGGGACACGTTCACCAAAGATAGAGATCTCATATATATAATAATTAAGAGCACAAACCAAATCTTCCCACAAGAGTACAATGCATCTATCCAAGAGTATCTCCTCCTCCAGATCTCTAAACAGATCTCCATGACTGCACTGCAACCATGCCTCCACACCACTAAAAAAATCTCACATAACTAGGAACTACTCTACATATTCCACTATGCAACCAAGATCTCACGGCAAACATGACCTCTCACAAGGGTCTACCAATGTGCAGCCATATTTATGTACCAAGAATTAAGTCTCTCCTTCATCTCACTACATCAAATTGTGCACACAAGAAGACAACCTCCTCTACTCTATCAATATCTACATGGATCAACAATACAACATGATCTCATGGATCTATGACTACAAGATCTCACAAAAACTTTTGGATCTAATAATACAAGATCTCACAATAACTTATGGATCTAACCAGAAGAATCTACAATACAAGATCTCACAAACATGTGGATCTACAAGAAGAAACTCTATGTGTTTTTCATACTATGTAAGCCATTATAATGAGATAATAACAACACAAAGGAAATGCAGTAGAAGATAATACCCTCTTCTCACCATTAGATCTACTTGTTATTTCCTTCTATCTAGCTTCTCTCCATGGAATCTCTATCTTTATGTAACCTGTTCTTTTTTTTCTTCTTCTTCATTCTCTCAATCTAGGAGCATAAAGGATCTACCTCAATCCTTGTCTAATTTACCTTCTAACCCTAGATGTCATGCTTATATAGTCATCTAAAAAATTAGGGCACCTTAGATATGCATTTACAACCTCTAGATCATCTTCTAATGAAAGTTTGGATCTAATCCTACATCTAAAATAATAACTTAAACATACAGGTAACCAGTGTTGGTTCCTTGACCAATGCATGTTCACTATCCTAACTGATTTCAATTCCCTGACCAACACCAGTTCCTCCCTGGTGACTGATGCCAGTTACTGTGTAAACTAATAAACCTCAAATGCATGCCTTTGTGAAGCAATTCATCTCTACAACCTAACAATATCCCACTTAGAGATAAATTTCTGAACCTATACCGATACATCACCGTCCTCTACATATCTTAAAGACCATCTATTCTTTAAATAAAAAATTATCTCAAATGAAATTAGGAAGATAGAACCATCTTATAAAACCAAGAAGATAAATAATCGTGACTTACCATATACCTACATGAAGCTACTACTGATCCATGATACACGAGCTAAACATACATTTAGGTCCCACTAAATCATAACTCCAAGCCTCTCATGTAACCAAGTGACCATGAATAATATACTTGTAAGAGCCCCCACTTGAACTGAAGTAATGAGATTCAATCCAAACCGTAGCTGTACCAACCATGTTCTGCAACCATCTATACATGTATCTATACAACCACCAATGCAACTGACCAATAAGAAAAAAATAATCCTGGAAAAAGACAACCCAAATGAGTTCTACATGTAACTAGTGGGTGATCAATCCACTATCGGACCCCTAATATAGCTTCCAAATCTTAAGGGCGCATAGGTGCACATGACCAAAGGAAGCCCGCAAGTGAAGGCACACAAGGCAGCATTCAAAAGGCTTCTTGGAGAACCAAGGACGTGCGTGCCGCACGAAGAACAATTTAGGAATTAGCTGTTATCCAAAATTCACCCCCCAGGGTAAATTTGATAACATGCATCAGGATGTCCAAATTCCAAGAAAAATGACTGATTCAGAGAAAAATCAGTTTCTGGTCCCTTCAGGAATCTTTCTTCTAGACTCCCCAGGCCGAGAAGGAAGGAGTCATCTTTGAGAAAGTGCGAAAAGTGGCAGAAAGGCAAATAGGATTGATCCAAGAAAGTGAAAAAATTGGCTAAGTACCCTTCTAGAGGGAGCAGTCGGGACTTTGGTACATAAAGGTCCCGAACCGGCCGTTCGCGCAAATCAGCACAGGACGCAATAGCAATTGGGACAAGCGGGCCAGGAATACCTAAACCGGCCGAACCGGTGAGAAATTGTTCCCAAAGGTCCAAAATCCAAAGATGGGACGTCGGGACAAAAGACTAATACGTGAGAACCGAAAGGAGCCGAGAGCCAACAAAAGGTGCCACGTGTCTTTGCCAAATGAGGGACAAGAGCCATTTCGGGTGTATCGTAAGTTTTTGTCCCGCATCACTGGAACAATCCGGGACGAATGGACGCGAATACGCGAAGACCTAGCAGGCCCGAGAACCATTGAGAAATTGCCTAAGTGTCATCAAGGTAAAGCTAAGGTCAAAGGGCAAGATTGAAGCGCTGGTCCGAGCCAATAGAAATTGAATGTGTCCAATGGAGCATGAATTGCGGAGCTTAGGGAGGAGTTGGAAGGTTTGGCCAAATGAAAGCCACATGGGTTAACAGTGAAGTAAGACCCGTCAGGTTCAAAAAAAAAGATGAACCCACCAATGCAATGCCACGATCCCCTATGGCAGGGCATGGGAAAAAATGTGGAAAATATTCCAGAGCACCAAAATTCAAATCAAGAGACAGCCCCGCCGAAAAGGTAGGGAGAGAGAAGTATTCAGCAATCATACATGCCACGTGGGTCCAATGCAGTGTGTGGGAAAATATTTCAAAATCCTTTTTCGACGTTCCGTGTCCTAATCTTCAGATCGACATATCTTCGATCCATAGCTCCGAATTTACACGTTCGTTGATTCAATTTTGAAGCTATTGAAATTCTCTACATGCTTCCAGGGGCGTCTTGTCATTTGGCGTAGTCTGGAGGGAGAAAATTTGATAACACCTCTGGCACGAAATAGCAAGCAAGGTAATACTTCAACACCATTTAATCAGCAGCAGTTCGCCGCTTCTGATAGGCAAGCCCCCTCACCGCTTTGC